>JAZDUA010000009.1:2332500-2485000 GCA_038098605.1 Gryllus longicercus
CGTGGGTCGTGGTGGGCCAATGGAGGTGTGGTGGGGCGATGCTGGCAAGCCCAGATGAGGCAAAGCAGCTCATTTCGCCTTAAGGAGTTGACGTTTCTATAAACTTTTCTTCAGTCGTAGGTGAAGCCCAACTTGTTTCAAGAAGGTACTTGTAATCGATGAAGGACACAAGAGAATATCGATATATCGTTTTCATTATTTGCATTTCCGTAAATTGCAAGCTTCTGCTAAAATTTATATAACTTTTATGGGAAAGCAGAAATTTATATCTTCTTTTTTATCACTTCTCGTTTTTACCATCATATCTTCATGTATCGTTCAGAACGAACGCAAGTTATCATCTCAGCATTTATTAAATGGATGAAAGGGATTAAAACAAAAATAAGATTGAAATGTATGTTAACTGCTCTTTCATTTACAGTTACAGTTACAGTTTCAGTACTTTCCCCATGAGTGTAGTCTATGTTCTTATCCGCAAGTGTACCCACGTGGAAGGCGGCGGCGGCGCGGGCGATGCGGTAGCCTGTCGATTCTTCCAGGAACGACAGGCGCTCTGCCTGAGCCGCTGACCCGAATTTCACGACTTAATTACACGTTGTGCGCACGTCTGTACAGTCCTGTTGAGGATTCGATGTCGCACGCACCTCCTAGACGAGATTCCTTCGTTGTAAAGAGAGTCTTCGGGGAAATTCTTGGTGGGTGAGTTCTTCAGTATTCGCCATCTGGAAAATTCTGCCCTTACGATCGAATAACCGGCTGAGGTGGCTCAGGGCATCAACTGATGTCACTGCAGCGCCTCTGACCGGGAGGTCCTGCAGTCCGAGTCGCGCCGGTAGCAGAATTTTCAACACTAGCTATATGGCTAGGCCGAATTCTGCCGAGCCAGGTAGCTGTGATAGGTCGTTTTTTTATCAACGCTGGGTGAATTTCAGAGCAATACCATAACAAACGGGCCACGTACAGCACGCGATCTTTTCTTTCTCTTTCATATTCTGTCCTCACCGATTACACACTCTGACACGTGCATGCATTACACTACCACACATGTCGGGAGGCCAGTCTGGAGTTTAGAGCTCGTCCCGGTTGTATCTGTGCCATGCTGCTGGGAGATATGTGGATAGGGAAAATCCCACAAGCCGACATAAAGGTCAGCGCCTGACGTCACCATCTAGCGGGAGAAGGAAAGTACTGAAACAGTGAAATCAAGAAAAATATCTGTTGCATGGGGCCTTCAATACGTCATTGAACCACTCGCGACAAGTGCTGTGTTTCTGGGAATTGCATTGCTGCTTCTGGCATTGCATACATTTTGTATTTTCTCCAAACTCAGATGTTTTCTCTTACACCGTCACCGAGCGTGATAAAACATACACTACACTTACGGAATTAATGACTATATCAGTTGATGCGCCCGGAAACACGATATAGTTGTATTCTTGATGTGCGGACTCAGAAGCTTATTCGATCGAATAAATCGTAAGAGACTTCGGAGTATAAGAAAATGGGTAAGCTCGTGATTATCACTTCGTGTTTTTGCAAGGTTATTTTGATGGCTTTGTCTCATTGTTTGTTAGTTGTTGGTAATATATTTATTTCTTTATGTACGCGATGTTGACTCAAATGTTAATTGTTTCGGGTATTATCTTAAAGAAGAACGTACCTTTTCCATCAAGGAAAGAAAATATTCTTAACATATTTTAAGCTGACCTTTGATGCGCTATAATATTGGTGGCATGCAATTGGATTAAAATATTATTTTTATGACTAATTGAGGAAATGATGAACTATTTTATTCGCGAACACAGTCTTCGATTTTAAATTTAGATTCTGTCGATTTAACAATTTTATATGAATATTTCAATAATTTAACAAATATTTCCTGAAATGAAGGAATGTTATTTTAAATTTTTATATATTTGAATGATGTAATGCAATTAAGCAACTTAAAATATATATTTAATAAAGACTTTATCGTCATCGATAGTTAAGCCCACTCAAATGCATATATTTTTTTGAGAAAGCCTAAAGAACACCAGGTCACTCAGACTGTATATTTTCTTTAATCGATGAGGCAGATGGTAATTAAGTGCTAATAGCTCCTACTGATATTCACAAAGAGTAGAGGAAATCCCAAGACATGTATTTTGTGCTAGAACTAAGACACACGCAACATCCTCATTTGCATGTCTTTTCATTATTATCTCCTTAACCCAAAGAATTCATTTTCTTACCATTTCAGAGCAAACATTGGTCTCGCTTAGAAATTCTACTAACTCTTTATTATTTGCTCTAAATCATTGCTGAATAACAAAATTAATAATAATTACATAAAACAGAGTTTAGTTAGTTTAGTTTACTTTAGTTTTAGTTATAATAATTATGCAAAATTTAATTCGGCACCTCCCCACAAAAAGGTTCTATTCCAATAGTTAGATCAATATGTAGTTATTGTAAATTAAGATAATTTCGTATACTCATCACAATTTACTTTTAATTTATCTTATTCGTGGTCTGTTCCTCGAACCTTTCATTTGGAACCTACTGTTCTAATTGTTTTCTCAATCTGTTATTACCTTGTTTCCTTATACTAAGCAATATTTCTGTTATATTTGCCAGTTCCTTTCTCAAATTTTTATTTTCTAAACTCAATAATTTTCATCTACTCTTGATATTGGTGTTGCATCCAGAAAGTCAGTTTTCCTAGATCGTCAACAAAAATAAATAATTTCATTGAAAATTTGAATGTAACAATTACAGCGTATGTTGTTTCATTATTTTACCACATTGTCACCAATTGAATTAGGACATCTTACCGTCATATCAACTTTTGTATCCCTGTGATGTACAAGTTTGCCGTCTGGGATAAGTATCAATGTTTGACAGCTACACAAGGCATGGTTCACAACAGATCTTCTGGAGAAATTCCTGTGGTATGCATTTGACCATCTCGGATCAATATGCTCAGCAATTTCCACTTTGCTTTCACCACAAGCAATTCCTGTCTGGTCAACATTGCGCGTATCCCAGTGAAGGAGAGTTGCAGGTGGCTATGAAATACGAGAATCTATGCCATGCGGTAGACTTCTTTGTCACATGAATACAAACAGTGATACAAAATGACAAATGTTTCAGTTCTGATTATGTGAAAAAAATAGCGTGCTGTGTCTCATACAGTGTTTCAAGTTTTTCTATGAAACTGTGTTTTACATTTGTTGGTGTTCTAGGGAAACTTACTCTAGGAATGTGTTTCGTATTTTTAGGCCTTGATTCCAATTCCAACGTTTAACATCGCTGTTCACTCTTTTTCAGTTGTTATTACGCTTTCTAAAACAATTATTCCCGAATAGTTTTGGATATCTAATAAGAACACATAGATACAACTATATATTTCACTTTTATTTTCGGAAGGGGCTAACTTCGTGTTTGCCAGACGCGATTCCCAGCTCCCATCTATCGGCCCCTGAGGGGCTTATAAGAATCTCCCACGTTCACTGTCATCACCCTGAAAACACCGTCCACTGTGAAGCCCCCTCGTCCTCCTCGAATGTCACGCCGAGGTAGCTCTTAGACCCATCTCGGTGCTTTTACTTCTTCTTTTTCATCTTCTTAAAGAGTCTAAGACTTGTTCCTTTCCAAGAATTATAACGAGTCTTTCCATCTTCTTTTTCTCCTTGGTCTGACAACTCATCTTCTTCCCCTTGGCCCTTCATCCCTAGTAATCGTCGTGATTCTTTTCTCCTCCATTCTCTCAATATGATCGTTCCATTACTTCGGTCTGCTACCCATTCCGGAATGAGCTTAACTTTGCACTCTTCCCTGATGTTTCTTTTCTTATTCAATAGAGTGTGATTTGTAATTTTTCTCAGAACTCTCATTTCGGCGACTTCAAGTTCTTGTTGGATACGTTTCGTTTCGCTTCTTGTTTTTCCTGCATATGTTAATATTGGTCTAATTATTGATTGATATAATCTAACCATCGACCTGTTTTTGATGTTTATTATACCATATTGAGCATTTGAGACAGCCAAGGACATTTATTATTTGCTCTTTTATTTATTTCTCCGTTTGTTCTAAGCGTGTTAAAGTTATTTCCAAATACTTCATCTCTAAAACTTGTTCTATTATTTGAATATCCTTGCTATGTGCTTTTAATATGTAATCGAATTATATTGGTTGATAATAACAAAGGCTATATATCAATTATTGCGTCTCGACGAGCGAGTGGTTAGTTTACTCTCCCCTGAACTCCAAGTGTGCGCGTTAGATCCCGGCTGAGGTGCGTGGATTTTCGAAGGGCAGAAAATCCAAAAATGGCCGTGTATTACTTGTGGCATGTAAAAGATTCCGCGTCGCAAAGAAATCTCACGTTCTCCCCAACAGAGTTCATATATAGTTAAATAACTGAGTCGAACATCTGGCGGAGAAAGTGAGAATCACACCGAGGCGTCTAAGGGGACGCCCACGTGGCGCGCCTGTTCAAAGAAGGTCCCCTAGACCCACGCCGGAAGAAAGTTTCAAAGAAGCGTCGGTGGAATACACCGGTGAGGAACAAGGACCAATGCTCGTGTGCCCACAAAATAAACAAAGGGATAAATAAATGTGAAATATTATTATTAATTATTACTAATCATGAATCATTATTATTTATTATTGTTGTTAAAATTATTTTAGTAATTATTATATAGTTCTTTCCCTATTTTCTTCTCTTTATTCACATTGTTTGGTCTTCTTTTACTTCACCTAGTTTATTGCCAATTTGTTGCTCTCTTGTGGGGGCGAGAGAATCCTTAAGCCTGGGGGCTCCCACGTGCGCAACCGCGACCCGAGACCCGGCCGCCCCAGCGACCGAGACAAATCTCCCGGAGGGGCTGTGGGCTGCGGAGCAAGACATTAGCGGCGATATATTAATTGCCGGCGGCCTGGCCTGGCGGACCGAGCCGGGCCGGCCAGAGCTGCGCATCTCGGACCTCGCTTGTCACCCGGGGTCAGCGCGTCGCCCATTTGTTTCATGCAAATGTCTGTTCGTTCGGCGCCCGGCCGCTCGTTCAGTCGTTCGCTCGTCTAGCCATTCGGACAGCCGTTCACTATCCGGCGGACAGTGGTCCACATACAGGACCGTTCGGAGCAATAGTGTTGCGTGATGAAGATTTTCGTGGTTTCGGTTGAGCGTTACTCATTTTTCTTAGTTAATCACTCGTTGGAGTACAACACTATGTGTACAGAATAGCCCTGAGACACGCTTAAGTATTAGTTTGCAGCCTAAGAAGGCATGGTCGTGATAATGAGGGCAATGTTTTTTGCTGCACGAAGGTCTGGGAGCAGCCTCTTTCCTTGTGTCCTCGCTTTTACAGAGCATGTGTTTGCATTTCTGTTGAACACAGTTACTGTGCGTACTTACGTTTGCATTTCATTGTACGTGTGTTGATAGGGGTGATGGTTGAGTGATGAGAACATATAAATGATTATAAGCAGCTCAGGTGGCTGAAGGCATCAGTGCAGGTCGTTATCATCTGACAGGGAGGTCCTACGTATAGAATCCCGACGGTGGCAGGATTTAGGCCAGTCAGCTAGATACCTAGGAAGTCGAATTCAGCCGCTGTTTGGATGGGGAAAGCCCCGCATGCCGTTGTGTCGATCGGCGCGGGATATCAACCACCAGTGGGGGAAGTGCATCGCCATCGCGCGGTAGAAAAACTTTCACTACACTTATAGGCGTAATGACCATGACAGTTGACGCGCCCGCTAGCACGAAATAATCAATTGATGAATATGATCGTTGATACGAGTTAGATGGTGATATAGTACAAAGCGAATGCCAAAACTACAAGGTTAAAAACACCCATGCTTGTTGAAGGATTTGGACCCGCAGTCTTGGGCTGCGTGTTGTGCCCACGCGGAAATCCTCCCACACCTCTCAAACCTCCTTCAGCGCCGCCCCAAGCGTTCAACGTGCCAACGACCGCGATATTAGCCCGGTCTTCGGTTGCGGTTTTTTGCCGTTAACGGACTAACGCCGCCTGAGAAAGTCATTTCTCAACCGGAGGGAGGCGGGGGCGGTAGCTGCGCGTGAAGCGGGCGATCTGCGCAGCGCAGGTATTGAGTCCGCGCTCAGCCGGCGTTGCGGCGGGCGCTGACGCGAAGTGCGGGAGCTAATATTTCAATTTCGAGCGGATAAACGGTTGCTGACAGCTGTGAGGTTTCAGGTTTGAGGGAGACTGTGGAGATGGGCGGAATGCCTGTTTGGTTTCGAATAAATGACATCTTATGGGGTCACTGACATCTGAATTTTTGTGTAGCATGCTTCTCCTGTCCTTTTCTCTACCAAAGGTTTTTGACGTGACATAAGTACACTTCAATGATATTTTTCACTATCGTATATTTCTACTTTCTGGCCTTACAAATTTTTCGTAAGAAGAGAAAGTTGTGCGGCCGAGAACGCCGAAATTTCACCTGAAAAAAACTTATTGCTGGGTTCTCATAACAAAAAAGTGAATAAATCCTGTTGCTAAATTTAGAAATAATCCTCTAACATGTGGTGCAGTCTGAATCCATATTTTCTTGGTTCTTGATACCGAAAAATCGATTAAAGGCAAAACGTCCGACGCTAGAGACTAAACAGTTCAGCCGTTTCTCTCCAAAATTGGTATACCCCAATCTATCTGGCTGATGTCGCGGCTCCCGGAATTTGAAACCGATATTTTAATTTTGGGTAGTATTTACATGAAGTACTCCGGACATTTTCGTTTATTGTGCTAGTTCCATTTTCGGGTATTGCTCGTTTTTTTTAACATTTCAAAACTAATTTTAAAACTACAAAATTAAAGATAAAGCCTTTTGTTTCAGAAAAGAATGTAGTACAAAATTACTTCTTTAAAAAAGTTACAATGTACAATTTTTGAAGAAACGAGTCATTTTGTGCGTAATGTGGGCTAGAAATTTTTAAAAAATCTCAAAAACCGCTCCAAATTTATTCTTTAAAATTTCTCCACATAGGTAATAAGGAAGGGTAAGAAATATGGTGCTAGTCCCATTTTCTGGTATTGCGTTTTTTTAGTATGCGTGGTGTGCATGTATTGTTATGAAAGGAAATATATTCAAAAAAGGTAATAGATTTAAACAGAACAAGGAAATACTTTTATTTTACTTTAAAACGTTTTATCGCCAATGATGGTATTTAATTATAATTCGACACCATTGAAGCATCCTTCGATGTAATTAAGGCAAGTTTGTGCTGGTTCTAACAGCGAGACCGAGCTCCTGGCCGAAGGGATAAAAGGCAATGAGCGATTGCGACTGACTATGTCTGACTCTAGTCAGAAAGGAGGATTACGCAAAGACGCAATAAATTAAAGAAACAACTTATTCTTGCCTTTTCTGTGCAAGTGTTGCAAATACTATAACATAATTCATTCACGTTTGCTTCATTTGTAAAAGTAAGAAATTACTTATCTTTCTATCAAAATAAATGCAGATAAGCACCATAAGCGCTTCGTTTGAATTAGTTACATTAATGGAAAAATCAAGTTATAGCTGAGGTGATAGTGGGGCAGGAGACAATTTCAAACAATGAAAAATTCAATGCAAATTTCTGTGCAGTTGTAACACCTCTATTTATAAAATACAATGGAAATTGGAAAAATGTCTAGTACGAGCATCGATTCATCCCTCCAGACAGCAAGGCAAGGTACGGTAGAAACATACTAAGAGCATCAGCTCGCCTACTGAGTTATCGCAGATTGCAGCAACGAGACCACCACAAATCAAAGGCGATCAGGTGGCTGCCAAGGCGCGACATGTAGCACGCAAACTGGTGAGGGCTGTCGGGCGGGAGCGGCGTGGGCGGAAGTGCTGGTAGGGAAGCACGCAGAGTAGTAGCAGCGCCGGGGCGCGGGCGGGGACGAGAGCGGAAACGCGTGTGGGAACGGGGTCGGAAACGCGGGCGGGGATGGGGAAGGGGACGCGGGCGCGAGCGGTTTCGCGGGCGAGCACAGGGGAGGGGACGGGGGTGGGTCGGGGGTGTGAGAGGGGCGGGGACGCGTGTGGGGGCACGAGCTGGGGCGCAAGCTGGGACGCGGGCGGGGGTGGGCGGGGGCGTGGGAGTGGCCGGGACGCGGGTGGGAGCGCGAGCAGTGGCGCATGCGGGGACGCGGGCGGGGACGTGGGCGGGGATGTTGGCAGGGACGTGGGAGGGGAGGTGGGATGGGACGTGGGCCGGGACGTGAGCGGGAACGCGTGTGGGGCACGGGCGGGGACCCGGGGAACGGGTGAGGCTCTAACTCTGCCAAAGTGAGCGATCCCGAGCGCGGGGCGGGCGAGGGGCGCCTGCCGTGGCTGAGGCGGTGACACAGATCCACATGCGAGCGCGAGCCGCCGACCGGGGTGGGCGGGCACGAGCGCGGACTTGACGCTGCCCACACCGATGCTCGCCATTGAGAAATCACGTTTGCTATTGTATCGTCGACCTAGGAAGTCTTTGCAATCTGCTGCGGTTATAATTTTACACATTGTCAACAACTGTGTTATTTATATTAGTATAGTTGACTTTCGCTCATGCGGCCCTATGTTTGGACTAGATAAATATATTGGCGAAATCGTCATTGCACTGAGCGGTGAGAAAAAAGTGTAATTAGAACAACAACGTTAAATATCGTGATTCGATAATGCATGTAGGTATTGTATGCGTGCGTAAGTACTGCACTGAAAACGTCTCAATTTTAACTTGTTCTGCTTTAGTCGTGTATTGTTGAGCTCTCAAAATTGCACTCTAAAGACAAAGGAAGTAACTTGATACAAGTATCAAATATTTTTAAAATATCTTACTTTACATTGAATGTTGAACCCCAACACCTTTTGGTTTTCGTTCAGTGTGTGGTTTGCAATGGCACTCTTCCACTCTATTTGCCGTGCGTTGAAGGCAGTTTGACACTACGTAAGGTGGGATTAAAGAGAGAGTATTACCACGCCAGTGGATTTCAAATGAGTTATACATTCACGAATTAATAATTTCTCAAGTACTTTTATGAATTTGTGTGAAGATGGTTATGAAATTGTACGAAGGTGGTTAGGAATTGGTACGAAGGTGGTTTCGAATTTGTAGGAAGGTAGTTAAGAATTTGTATAGTATTTTTATCTGTGACTTGTGATTCCATAACAATCGTGCATCATCACCTTCGGAATATCATGTGTACAGTGATCTCACTTCTAGTTGCCTTCTCTTAGCACTTCTTTCGGTTCTGACAGTGACACACTGGTTGTGGAGTCGTCGTGGAATTCCCGCAAATAGTCGTTAGCATAAGTAACAAATGCGATTCAAGCAAGTAACTCCTCTTTACCGAGAATATTCAATGATGATCTTCTTCGGAATAGCATAGGAATGTTGGCAACTGCTTTGAACTCACACATTTTTGGAAATATGTGACGGTTCACGAGAGAAACACTTTTTCACTAGAGTAATATGAAATGAAGTTAGCAGTGTACGCGTCTGTTTAGATCTCCCTTCGCCGAGAGTGGGAAATGTGTGAATGAAAAGAGTACATTATTCACTATTACTAAAACATTTCTAAGAGATTTACGCGCAAGGACGTAAGAGTTCATTGACAAACACTAAACGTACCTGCTTTTATTTACTTTAGTATTTCTATTCGTTATTCTAAAGCACATTGACAAAACGCCGCTCCCTGCAAGACGTTTTCTATGCGTTTAGTTTGGAAATCCTGTCCATTGGATTGGTTTGTGTGCTTAGACTTACAAAGTCGTAATCATTACCAAATTTGTACCTACAAATTTGATAATGATTACGACTGTTAAGCCACGTAGTATCTGTTGAATTACATATATTTTCTCTTAAGAAGTTGAATATAAATAAAATGATAATTTGATAGATGAATTTCGAATATTATGATTTCGTCAGTCTTATTAGTCGCACACGATATTTATAAACTTGAGTCTCCCCCCTCCTTTCTCTCTCTCTCTCTCTCTCTCTCTCTCTCTCTCTCTCTCTCTCTCTCTCTCTCTCGCCCTCACTTTCTTTCTTTCTTTCTTTCTTTCTTTCTCTTTCACTTCCTCACGCACAGGCATGTGCACCACAAAAAAGAGGAGGCAACTACTATCGAGGCCTTCATTCACGTGAAACATTTTTATTTACAAATGGCACATTCCCTAAAAAATAAATAAGAAAATATGGGAATTGATTATATTTTTAATTCATGTCCTGAACTTGTTGGACGTGTAAGGATTTCCTCCCTTTCTACGTGAAGTTTTAAAGGTGAAAGTAGCTTTAAACAGCGAAATTTGGAACGGATATGATCATATTTTCATAGTGTAAGAACTCTTCAAAAAGATTTCATTTAGTAGATTACGACATAAATTGCACAATTCGTCCTCGACACACGGTCACGACAGCAAAGTGGTTTAAGTGCGTTAATCGTTTCTGTGTTATGGATGATGGTAACGTGTGTTGTGGGGTGCATCTGGCATGTTGTTATTCTTGTATCATTTACCCAAAATGTGTCTTTTAATCTTAAATCTGTTTCATTAAGGTTCATGTAACTGGTTATTATCATACTTGAAGGTTTCAGAAGTGGGTACATTTTTTAATGTATACTAATAAAAGTAAAAGTCGAGTTATTTCTGTAATAAATACTCTTGATGTATTATTTTAGCAAGTTTCTTTAAATATCAAGTCAACTTCTGAATTGGTTTGACTTTTGCTTTAAACCTTTCCCGTAAATGCTATTAATGCTCTCCCTACTCACACAAATACATTTCACTCTGCATGAATATATACCCTTTGGGTACATTGCGAAAAAATGACATGGAAGTTACAACACTTTATGCAAAAAAGGAAAGAATTCAAACAAATATACACTCAATTAACTCTTAGAAATGAAGAGAATGTTCACACTACTATTGGTTCAATGGAAGTTACCTAGATGTTAATTTACCATACTAATGTTTAAAATGGGCAGTTTCAAATAAATCTTTACCTGGTATTCACTTTATCATCATATCTTGGTTACAAATTACAAGAACTTTCCGATTAAACAAAGATCAAATAAGATTGTTTTGCCTTATCTTTGCGGTTGAGCCTTCTGATAACACACTGAAATAATTTAAAGATGATATAGTCTCAAAAATGAACTTCATTGCACGTACAATAACATGTAAAAGGTTTTTAAAATCATTAATCTTGTACTGATATCTGTATTCGTTTTATGATCGAAGTCAAAGTTCCACAATTTACTTCCGAAATTTAATAAAATGAATTACATAATTTGAATGTACCCACAAGACATTTATTAGTTTACAAATCATAACTTTTTTCTATGCAAGTTTCGTTGGCAACCGAGAATCAAGTGCAAATGAAAACTGGAACGACTCAGGACGCTTGTCCCTCGAAGAAACCGTTGGCCGCTGCAGACGCTGACGGTTTCGCGGCTCAGGGTCGCGCTCTTGCTGCTCGATGTGAGCGTCGATCGTAACTGGCAGGGTCTCTCCGCTGACGCCAGTCGCCTTCGTACTGATGGTTCGAAAAGATTTCCAGTCTTAAGATTCTCGATTAGAGTTCCTTACTATTTGGGGTTGAATTGCCAAGAATACGATTTCCCTCATTATTTCGTCCAAAGTATAACATTACCAAGTGACGAACGAATAAGATTCAAATCCAATAATAATCAAGTCAAACAATGAAATAAAATAGAGAGTGAAAATAAAATAGCTGAAATAGAAAGAAACATTTTAAAATTAGATTTCATGTCCCAAGTGCTCGCAGAAATATACTAGATTTCTGTAGCCAAAATCATGTAGATTCTGGCTGTTATTAGTTGTGCCGTTAAATCAAATATGACATAGTTTTCAAATTTATTGATATCCCACTCATAATTGATTCCATAGTGATTGTAAAAGCATTATCTTTAATAAACTTCCTCAGTTTTCGTTACTTGACCAATCTTCTCCCTCTGCAGATTCGCGTGGTAACCGATGTTCTCCTTCCAAACGCTCTCGCAAAAATGGCGAAGTTTCTGTTACTCACAATACAAATTTTTCATGCTAATTTATGCTAATTTTGATTGGTCGCCATGCTTTTACTTAAGGGAATGCTTTCAGAAATCTATTCCTTACTTATGATGCTATCTACAAGAGTTCTTATAATCTCTTATAATCTCTCTCTCTCTCTCTCTCTCTCTCTCTCTCTCCTCTCTCTCTTTCTCTCTCCTCTCTCTCTCCTCTCTCTCTCTTTCTCTCTCCTCTCTCTCTCTCTCTCTCTCTCTCTGGTGGATGTAAGATGAAGCTTTTGCAACTTTTCGTTTATGTAACTCAACTCTAGCGGTTCACACACACACACACACACACACACACATATATATATATATATATATATATATATATATATATATATATATATATATGTGTGTGTGTGTGTGTGTGTGTGTGTGTGTGTGTGTGTGTGTGTGTCTGTCTGTCTCTGTGTCTCTCTCGCTCTCTGGTGGTTGTAAGGTGAAGCTTTTGTAGCATCTCGTCTATGTAACTCAATAATTATTTGCGAATTATCTTACTTGAAACAATGATAATGACATAATATCTTAAAATAAAAAATGAGAAAAACAAATAAATATATTGCATTTATTTTTAATGCGCAGAAGTTGCGATTGCCTCGGTCATAATCTTGCAGTGAAAGCATTCAACCAAATTACAGACTTTAACTAACAACTGGTTATGAACGTGATCTATTAGGTAAAAATAATATTATTCCTTTCGGTTTTTGTCGTTTAATATTTAGAAAGTCTGCGATACCAACTAATGTAAACTACAGCGGATAAACAAGTACATTTACAATGCGCGAAATGTAGCCTTTCCAAATCCAGTTTTGGTGTAGACGTTATGCACGACAGAAAGCCAGCGGTCGCATCCCTTTGCCACTTTCTCCCGGACGTCCCAGTGCAACGGGCGGCGCTCCGCCCGGTTGTGTGCCGCCCTTTTGCGGAGGCTGTCGCCGTGTTGAGGGTTGTTGGCGCGCCCGCGCCGGGGAGATGTGTATCGCCGCGCGCCGCCGCTGCTCTCCTCGGGTAGAGCGTTCGTTGCCTTATTCAAATGACGCCTCGCGCCGGTGTCCCCAGACGGCGCGCGCTCCACTTTTCCAGACGCCTCCGACGAGCGATGGGCCAACGACTACAGCAGCACGTTCTTTCTCGCATTATACGTATCTGTGAGTATATATAGGTAGGCATTGGGCATTTTATTATAGGATTAATCTGACTTTTGGCAACTAATTTATTATTCGCGCTTGGGATTAAGGCAGACATGTGGCGTACATTCACTGGATCTAGCATACTTGGCCTGCCTGAACTTTTTATTTCGTCACACAGTTATAGAAACTAAGGCTTTCGAAATGGAAAGCTACAGCTCTATTTTTGCCCCGACCTTCAATTGAACTTGGGATCGCACTCCGGTGAGCTAGCTCGCTGTCCATGAGCCACCCGTGCAACGTAGAAATATTTGCAACTTGCATGGTGAGTAACCTTTGGAAGTTTCAGAAATTCATGGAATTCTAAGAACATCGGACCTGCTCCATATTTACATTCTTTGATAATTTGCTCTGTACCGGAAAAAGAAGAAACAATTTCCAGCAGGTTATGAGAAAATTTTGTTTTTTAAATTGACTTTATTTCCCACAAGCTACAGCTATTTACTCATTTTTTTGAAATTGTACATGGCTAATTTTCAAGGAGACATATAATTAAGGGCAGATTTTGATGACCTAAATAAAACAATGATCAATAATTACTCCAAATTTTTTTAAATGTCCTAAATGCAAAGGAAAATGACGTAAAAAGTTTAATCAAAACCAGTGGATGAACGACTCAAGCTGTTGCATATGTTACTGACGTAATCTTCTCCTTTTCGTTCAAGTGAATTAATCTTGCAAACCTTTAGTTTGGTCTGCATAAGGAAATCTCTGTCTTATATCTATGTATATATATCTGTATATCGCAGAATCCGTCAAACCTGCAATGGTGGTAATCGGCGTCACAGTATTACATTACATATTTCCAACGGCTGACATTGCAATTTATGAGCGAAGAAGTCAATAGCTTACCCACTAATTCTGAGGAAAATATTTGTTGATGTTGTAAGTATTGTCTGAAGCAATTACTATTACAATTATATTAAAACGATTAGATCAGTGAAAAATGCTTTAAAAAATATAAAAAGGTAAAAAATAACTTATTAATCTCAATTGAAGAAAAATGCAAAAAAAAGTCATAAAAATGCGTTATTTCCTTTTCGTCATAACAAAATTCATGTCTATAATAAATGGCATTGTTCTAACGTGAACAGAAACATAATGACATTTCATTAAAATCCGCCCCTTAGATATAATGAAGAAAAAAGTGTGTGTTTAATATTGATATCGTAGGCTTCCCCGGCCAGTCATGATCTGGGCTGTCCGGGTGACGCCACGTCAGAGGTGCCGACGTTTCGACCTACATATCGCGGTCCTCTTCAGTACAGTCATTACGACCCCGACGGTAAGGCAGTACAGACCTCAGCCTTTAACGTGGCGTCACCCGGACAGCCCATATTATGTTTAATATTGTAGTTACGTAAAGTAATACAAAGCATTTTGCAATTTTAAAAAATTCTGAGAGTTCAACATAAATCAGACCTGGGCAATTTTTATAAGCGCCCTTTCTTCTATCCGAGAAAAATTATATTAATAAAATAATTTATTATTACTACTTTTATTACTATTAATATTATTATTACTTTTATTATTATTAATATTACTATTACTTTTATTATTATTAATATTACTATTACTTTTATTATTATTAATATTACTATTACTTTTATTATTATATTATTACTGACAAATTTATCATCATTGTTAACACTGTCATTAGCTTTGGGGAAATTTTTAAGTTATTATTATTTCTTATATTGTTATTGTTATAATTATTATCGTCATGTCCCTTATACACTGAAGTGAAGTGTAGTGTAGAGAAGGGGAAGGGAGTGTAATGTAGTGAAGTGTTATGTAAACTAGAAGTGAATTTAGAGTTAGCTAGAAATAAATTAGAACTACGAAATCGACCCCTAATTCTAATAGTAAACCAAATTGTAAATGTTGAAAATGTTTTGTAATTCTAATTCTAATTGTTATCATGTTTGCCACCGAGCATTAGTTCAAAGCGAACTTTAATAAATCTATCTATCTATCTATCTATCTATCTAATTCAGATCCAGTTTTGAGAAAATTCGAAAAAGTTTCAAGACTTCAAATAAAATACCAACAACAATTAATATCCGTTTTAAATTTTTAGTGTCTCGAGTTACACCATATCGATCGGGGAATAACAATTTTGCAGAAAATCTCTGAACATTTGAGAGTTTAGACCTTAGTGTTGACCATAGACGACGAGAGAAAGAAAGGCAGTCACTTTGCAGCAAATCAGTGTTTCTGTATCACGTACACACGAAACGTAAACGTTATTACATATGGGAACGAGATTTTTCTAATTTTTAGATATCAGGTCTAACAATACGTTGTTGTTTGTTGTTGTTTTTTTTTTTGACGAAAAATTGCCATAAACCGCTTCAGCGATACAATGCTTTCTCTTTATTACTTAATGTTGTAGAATGAAGAGAACGTAGAAACGGCATGACGGGTACGACGAGGAAACTCTTCCACTGTTTTACTCCATAAAAAATTCAAGTATGAACTATACACATTAATGAAACTAATGAAACAATTACAAACCAAGAGGAAGAGAAATTTATTATAGTCCTCTTCTTATGAACAGCATGATGGGGCGCGTTACGTTGTGGATAATAATATACAGGGTGAGGCACCTAAGTTGGCCACAGCAAATATCTCCGAAACGGTTTGAGGTATCGGAATACAGTTTGCGCCAATTTGTAGCAGATGATGGGGGAAATAACACATATCGTTTTCGTGTATGTACCATTTTTAATTGCGAAGATATTGACGCAACTTTATTTTTTTAAATGGAAGTATATATTTTTTCAGCAGCATTATAAAGTTTTCGTGTATGTACCATTTTTAATTGCGAAGATATTGACGCAACTTTATTTTTTTAAATGGAAGTATATATTTTTTTCAGCAGCATTATAAAGGTCTCAAAGAGATGAATACAATGATATAAATATTGTTAATATTTGAAGAGAAAGTGTAGAAAAAATGTGTTTTGCATTTTCTCAGAAACCACGTCATTCGTGTCTTTCCGAAACAGTTTTTCGGCAGGCGGAAAGTATCTGCCACAGCGCTCTGCTCTAGAGAGAAATTGGTCGCTAAACTGTTCACGAGCGGGAGTTCACAGTTGTAGCAACTTGTGAGAAGGTGAAACATCTCTTGTTGACACATTGCCGGCCAAATTACTTCGAATTTGTATGTAATCTGGATGTAATGGAAACACGTAGCTAAAGGCCACAGAATTCGTAAGGAAAGGGTCAGTTTTCGTTTGGACAGAGGTAACTGTGACAACTTCTTTAATACTCGTTAATTCTTTCTCCAAGTAACAATCCTTGTCAATTATGTGTCATTTATTTAACATAACATAACATTCATAACATTCTTGTCTGACAAAAAACTACTGTGATAGAAGAGGCGATGTTCCATTGTCATTTCCATCAACAATGCTCTCCCAACTTCTCTTCGACTATTTCGCCGCCTGAATATCTCTCAACACTTTCAGTTCAATGTTGGCTTTCGTAATGAAATTTACAAACGAAGAAAAACTCGACGCTGTTCTTATTTACGGTGAGTGTGGAAGGAACGCAAAGCAAGCAGCGGAAATCTACGCGAAAAGGTATCCGAATAGGAAGCGTTTGTCAAGAAAAACCTTGGTAAGAATATGGCGACGTCTGTTATCAAGCGGTGACTGGAATTCAAAAACACGTGAGAGAACGAAACCTGCTACCGGTGAGGACAAGGCAGTAGATGTTATGGCATGTGTGGCTGCAAACTGCCATGTGGGTTCGCGAGAGATTGCTAGAGACTCAGGTATAAGTCAGAAAAGTGTTCTTCGTATACTTCACCGGTACAAATTCCATCCGTACCACGTTAGCCTTCACCAGCAGTTGCATGAAGGTGATTATGAACAACGTGTTCAATTTTGTAGATTTATCCTTATGTCACTGAGAGACGACAAAAGATTCGTAAACAGAATACTTTTCACCGATGAAGCGACTTTCACAAACCATGCACAAGTAAACCTAAGAAACATGCACTATTTGGCGACGGGGAACCCAAAGTGGATCCGTCAAGTGGAAAATCAGCGGCAGTGGAGTGTGAACGTCTGGTGCGGGATCATTGATAATTTTATCATCGGGCCGTACTTCATTGAAGGAAAAATGACAGGTCAAGTATATTCTAAATTCCTCAAAGAGACCTTGCCAACGTTGCTACATGAAGTTCCTTTGGAGTTGCGTCTTGGAATGTGGTATCAGCACGACGGTTGCCCTGCACATTCTGCTGAAGTGTCAAGGGCAGTTCTAAATGAAACATTTGCAGGTCGCTGGATAGGAAGAGGTGGTGCGGTGAAATGGCCGCCTCGGTCACCCGATCTCACACCACTTGATTTCTTTCTGTGGGGAAATTTGAAAAATACTGTATACGCAAACATTCCTTCGACTCCAGAAGATATGAAGAGGCGCATTACAGAAGCTTGCGGCAAGATAACGCAAGAAACGTTCCAATCCGTGCGTCGGTCGCTGGAAAGGAGACTGCAAATGTGTATTGCCGTGGACGGTAAACATATTGAGCACATGACGTGAAGACTACCCCGCGTTCTATTTTATGGAATGTAAATTTCTTTTATGCGTGCTAAAGGTCTTATTTTTATCAATACTGTGTTTCATTGTTTTGCTCTCTTGTATTTAAGTTCTTATGTTACTGCACTGGCTTGAAGCATACCAAACTTATTCTGTGTAAATAACTTACTGTCAAAGGAATAAAATTTGTATTCCACAATGCAGAATGTCCCGTATTGTTCAATCAATTAAGATAATCAGAAAACGACCGAATTTACACTTTACTTGGACGCACTCATAAAATGTAAATTTGGTATTTGATTTCTTAAATTATTACGTTGTTGCATTCCTATGTTCCTCTTCCTAACATATAATTCATAATGTATGTTTTACTGCAGTAGATGTGGTATGCA
Organism: Gryllus longicercus; assembly: GCA_038098605.1. Taxonomy (NCBI): domain Eukaryota; kingdom Metazoa; phylum Arthropoda; class Insecta; order Orthoptera; family Gryllidae; genus Gryllus; species Gryllus longicercus. Next base: position 2,350,686 of record JAZDUA010000009.1, read on the forward strand.
GGTAGTTTTAGAAAGTACATTCAGTACATTTTTAGTATGCCATTCTAATTACAAAAGAACAATATGTTTTACTTTCTGCCTCATTTATAGTATATCTACAGTACAATAAAGAAAATATTCAATTCTCGTGATAAATTTGTGACAAACTAAATTAATTTTTGATTTTTTATTAAATTTAATTAATAAAAATTGTCACTTGCAGGTTTTCGGACGGTTACACGTCGGTATCACTTCACGACCCTCAGCCGTGGGCAGTGTTGACTCGCGAACGCGAGGTCGGATGTTGAAAGTTAGAAAGATAGAATCTGGCTACAAGCAAAGTCAAACGCACTTTCCGTAAACAAGGAAAAAGTCTAAGGAACGTGTGCATCCGCGTCTATTACGTGCTACTTGACATAATGTATTTTTGCAAAAGTCTCTCTTCAAATATTAACAATATTTATATCATTGTATTCATCTCTTTGAGACCTTTATAATGCTGCTAAAAAAAATATATACTTCCATTTAAAAAAATAAAGTTGCGTCAATATCTTCGCAATTAAAAATGGTACATACACGAAAACGATATGTGTTATTTCCCCCATCATCTGCTACAAATTGGCGCAAACTGTATTCCGATACCTCAAACCGTTTCGGAGATATTTGCTGTGGCCAACTTAGGTGCCTCACCCTGTATTGGTGAGGTAATCATTTAAAAGGGAATTGGAGTAAGCTACTAGGGCAACTACAACAACTACTACAAGTGCAAGCTTAAAAAACAAAATACGTATATTGAAACTGAGCTTACGATACAAGAACGAGAGATACAAAATGCAATCCGTCAAACAGCAAAGTAGTTAAGATTAGGAAATACAATTAAGGAAAAGTAGTAAAAATTGGTTTTCAAAAACTTCAGATCGATGGAAAATGGGAATTTTTCTAGAAAACAAGAAAAAAAGAAACAATGGTTCAGAAAACAAGAAACAGATAGTAAAGAAGCGCAAAAAAATAACCTAACTGAAGATCAAGAAAAAATAAATCGAAACAACAATCAACCTCTTGACCCACAGCAAAACAAATTACTGATAGCAACTCTGAACTTCAGATCTCTACACACTACAGACAGAGACTATGAACTGGAAAAAGCTTTATGTAACATTAAAAATATCGTAATTTGTGTAAAATAAGAAGATTAGGAAAACACATAACTGAAAAACAAAATGTAGATATCTTATCATATATCGGCACAGCCAATGGACAAATAGGAACAAGGTTCCTTATCAATAAAAAATTGAAGGGATACATAAAAGAAATTATAGAACTAAACGAAATAATTGCAGCCCTTACATTAAATGTTGGAAAACGAACAATCCTAATTAACCAAGTTCACGTCTGACAGCACAATGCTCAGAGGAAGAAATTGAAGAATTTTATTGCACTTTTGATAATATTATGAACACAAATGCATCAAAACTGAAGTTCATAATAGAAAACTTCAATACCAAAGTGGGTAAAAAGAAATTCCCAGAAGAAGAATAAATCAGGAAATTCGGACTAGAAGAACGCAACGAGAGAGGTGAAAGATTAATTCACTTCGCTGATAGCAATAACATGAAAATTGCGCATACGTTTTTTTAAGGAAATTAGTATGGTATATGGACATGGATCTCCCTAGGAGAAAGAAACATGAACGAAATTGACCACATCCTCATAAATAAAGTGGAATGTATTAAAAAAACAGAAGTAAATGGAACCCTTAACTCTGATCTCAGGATTGTAACTGCAGAAATAAACAAAAAAAACTAAGAAGATTCCACAACTCACATAACAGAGACCTACAACTCAGCAACATCGATATAATCATTCAAGAGATTTTAAGATTTTTGCAGGACTGCCTGTTGTCAGCGTGAAGAGAGGCATGCAAAAATACATCATTAAACAGAAAGAATAACAACAAGATGAGCACTGAAATACAAATGATTCTACAAGAAAGAAACTACTGCCACACAGGACCAATCCTGACAAAAAATACTAATACATCATAAACAAAAGAAGTAAAAACCCGGTCCGGATGGCAGAAATCGCTAAGGCAGAAGTGCCAGACCGAAGGATCAGCTCGCGAAACAAGTACCGCCTCTGACATGGTTGTATTTGTGTTCGCCCTTTCACCCCTTATCATCATATCATGTCATCTTCACAGTTGCCATACCGTTTAATGCAAAAGTGGTGGCTGATGACATAGATGTTAATGCGACCTTAAATAACAAAGAAAGTAAAAAGGAAGATCCGAAGAGACATAGAACAACACAACACTCTGACAAAATCTATAAATAATAAAAGAATATAAATCGGTAAAGAGAGCAAAGAAAGAAATATTTACAACCAAACACGTAATTATAGGAGTCCATAACAAGTAGGGCAAAAAACTTAAATCGAGACTGACAATTAACGAAACTGTCACCCAATACTAACGAGAACTTTAAAATAGGAAGAATAAACTTGAAATAGAAGAAAACAACACCACAGAAGATGATGTACTGGAAACCATTATAAGTGAAGTGAGAACGGCAGTTACAAGTTTGGTCAAAACCCCCGGCGAAGACGGTATCACAAATGATCTCCTGAACTTCGGTTCACCGGAAATCCACACGATAATGACTGATGTCTTCAATGAGATACACACATCTGAAGAAATTTCAGACCAATGGTCCAAAAGAACAATAACTCTCATTCACAAAAAGACCCAAGGAACCATCTCAGTAATTATAGACCAATAAGCTTGTTGTCAAATCTGTAAAAAATCTGTCTTTTCAAAAATAATAAACAGAAGAATTACAAATTTACTAAACGAACAATTGCCATCCGAGCATACTGAATTCAGGAAAGGATACAGTACAATGGGTCACTTACAAATCACAATTCAGATACTCGAAAAAGTCCAAGAATACAACCTGAACCTATACATAGCTCTAATAGATGTTTCCAAAGCATTTGACAAAGCATACAATCCAACATTTAAGGCATTGCAAACTGAGGGTGTTCCATCCAAATATATAAACATTTTGAAGACACTGTACAAAATCAGCACAGCTAAGATCAAGACTGACATTGAAGAATAAAATAAAAAAGGAGTAAAACAAGGAGAACCTTTATTACCCAAACTTTTCATCAGTTTACTCGAAGATGTTTTTAGGAAGCTGAAATAGGTGAACGAGGGACTGCGAATAAACGGAAGACCAAGCAACCTCAGATTTGCCGACAACATCATTATACTAGCGACATCTCAGCAAAATTACAAAGAATATAGAAAATATAGCTAGATGAACTAAAGAAAGAAAGTCGAAAAGTATGACTTTATTTAGACATAAGTAAAACAAAATTAATAATAAGCCATAAGGAAAACCCTATAAAATTGACGACAGCTAGAATACGTTCTAGTATATATTTTCCTGGGACAGTTGATATCTTTCAACAAAAGACTTAACCAAAAAAAATCACAAACGAATTTCCTTCACCTGACAAACATTCTGGAATCTGTTCTTGATCCTACTAGACAAACACATAGGCTTGAAAATAAAGAGGGAAATAATATACGCTTGTTTATTAGCAACCTACTACCTTGACTACCTTACGGATTGGACTTTGGTCCTTAACCTCAACCCAAAAACTAACTAGTGGTGCTACAGAACGGCACAGACTTTCCCGTATTAGTTTTCCATTTTTATTGGTCTCGGCTAGCTATTCGGGCTTGCCACATACTCTTGTCAGCTGCCATCTATCGCCGCCCAATGTACTTTTTTTAAAAAATTTTCGCATTTCAGCTCTACTGTAAATTTCAAATTTTAACCTCTTTTCAAAGAAAACTATTGAGTTTTCGAAAATCTTCATATGACGTCATTTCAAGCACTTCCAATTACAAATGCAGTAGTGTTTACAAATCGCTGTGAATGTGCATGTCAAGGGCATGAGAGATATTTCAAAAAATTACATTTGTGTAATTTTGGAAAAAATAAATGAATAAAGCAAAATTAATTCTGTCATCTAAAACAGTTCAATTAGAACTATCTTTTGAGCGTTTCTAAAAATACTGAATTTTGAGCTCATTTTCACGGAAAACTGTTGAGTTTTCGGGCAACTTTATCTAAAAGTATGTAAAGCACACGTACTCATAATTACAATAATGTCAATAAAATGCCGCTAATGTAAAAATTCACGATGTGAGAGACATGTCAACAAAATTACATTTCTGTATTTTTTTGAAAAAACAAAATATTAGTGCAATATAGCATTTATGTCATTTTATAGAGTAAATTTAGTTCTATCCCTACCAAAAGTTTAAAAAAAGGAGCCGCTTTTGAGAAAATCGTGTTTTTGTAATTTTTTATAATTGCAACTATTGCAAGCAATATTGCTGGAAAACTAGTAAGATTTAAAAAAAATATGTGACCTTAATGAACTGACCATGAAGAACAAATTTTATTTGAAGGAAAAATCCATATCTTCAATTTTGTAGTTGTGGGAAGACGCTTCAACCAAATCAAACTTTTACCATTTTCGAAAATGCAGCGTTAACCGTGAAAATCACACCTAAGCCTTTTTATAGGTGTATTTTACTCTATTTTTACAAGAATTAGACAATTAATAGAAAAAATAGAGCCTTTTTGAGAAAATTTTGAAAACGTCCCGGGGGCTTCAAGTAAAGCACACTCAAAGTTTGAAGAAAGTTTTTTTTTTTAAATTCTCGGCGCCTTGATCGATCTGTAAGTACCCATTTTGGAAAAAATTGTATGTATGGTTTAGGCGCTAGCGGTGTTAACAGACTGACGGACGGGCAGACGGACAGACAGACGGGCGGACGTTTTGCCGTCAATTGGTTTTTCGGCGTCAAGGACTCACAAAACATGGATTCTGGCTACACCACGTGTTGGAGGATTTTTTCTTAATTTAGGAACTGGATTTATCCTTTTTTTCGCAATAACTTTTCCGATACTACGTATATTACTCTCAATACGTATGTATACGGGAAAGTAAAAATATCAAGATCACAAAGGAAGAAAGAAATAGAAATTCTGAATATCTCCCTCAAAGACCACATAACATGCACAGAAATAAGGGGCAAATCCAAAATAAAAGATGCACCAGATGAAAATCCAAACCTTAAGTGGAAATGGGGTGGACACATTGTAAGACACAACGACCAAAGATGGCCACACACAACAATATGGGAACCAAGAATTGGCTGGCGACACCCCGGAAGGCAACACAAGCGATGGTCGGGCAGCTTCAGGGAGCCAGTCGGCAGCAAGTGGACGAGCCTGGGCCAGGACAGGCCCACATGAACCACATGTCCCGTTCCTGCAAAACAGAAACTAGACCAAGAATAACAACGAAGTGTAAAGTGTATAACTGAACACGTGAAAAATGTGTCAGAAACAGTGAAAAACAATAAGTGATTAATAAAAGTTTGAATATCAAACAAAACGAATAGCTATAGGTATCATTGTACGATCAGTTAACGTACCTTATTCCAATGAAAATATCCATAACAAGCGTATTCAGAATAGTGAACTGACTCAGTGAACTAGTGAATAACCACAAGTGTACTATCAGACAGAAAACTAGCTACGTTACAAGGCCACACAGCACAAATCTTCACTGAGAAATAAGGAGGCCTTAGCCCCACATGTGATTGTAAATGCTATTAATAATAATATCTGGTGCAACAGAGCAAACCATCTTAAATTATCACTTAAGGTTGATTTTGACTATTTTTACTCTTTCAAAGTACAAATAAGGAAAATAAGTACGAAAAAAACGAGATTGAGATAAAAAAACTATTCCACTTCTTTATTGGTTGTTCGATCGAAGAAAGAAATTGCACTGAATAGTGAGTTTTATTTACAGTAAATGTAAATGGGCAGTAATTCATACGAAATATTGTTTTTAAAATTATTTTGATTGATTATCACCCCCTCTTAGTAACTGAAGGGATGTACAAAGTGAAGAGCATGAAGCATTTTATTGCTCTCAATTTGAACTTACAAGTAGAACAAATTAAAGAAAATATAAGTTATTTTTCTCATTATATCTAGTAATACATTATAACAACAATTTGCGTTTGCGAAACATCATAAGACAATTTCTTTTATTTAAGTACAACTTGGAATTACCCCCAAGTGCTAGATAGAATAGATAACATGAATAATTAGAGTGGTCATCGCCCGACAGACATCACCCATTCTAACCACCATACTTCTCAGCTCCCTTCCAACAACCTCCCCTGCCCACCCTTCCCATACGGCACTGGGCATTTCTACGCGCAGCAGTGCCAACCATTTCTCATGCGCAGCGACTGCGGCCTTCTCGGAGCCGAGACAGATAAATCCGCCAGCCTTTCACACCTAGAAGTTCCTAGGAGGCGCGAGTGGGCGAGGAGTTTGTGAGAATGACTGCGTGGGTGGGGAGGCGAACAAGTGCTGCTTTTAGATGCGGAGAGTGTGAATAATGAATAGAGAAGGTAATAAATATTTGTTTTGTTGTCATTCGACCGGTATTACGATGGAGATGGGTGGCAAATATAGCCAAGGAATAACAACTAGACATCGATTAATTGCAATAATTTTAACTCTTTCGAAATAAGCATAGCAGAAATTCTTACCTCTATTTAGAGATCTATTTAGGAAACATGGGTGTCTCTCACTCTATTATTAATTATAGATATTGTAAATATTTATAAATATTTTTAATTTTGTAAAATGTATTACATTCTACTGTAATTTTTAAAAAGTGTTTGAGACAAGTAATTAGTTTCAGTGTAACCATATTTCTATTTTTATAACGGAAATTTTTGAACTTCGTACTGCCATTGTAGCGAAATACGTTTTAAGCTTAGAAATATATTTTATTTTGCGTGTAAGAGAGTGGTCTTCTCATTTGCTACACCATAAAATAACTTTTTAATTTCTTTCCCGCAATATTGTTTACGATCATTGCGAGACAAACAAGGACCAACAGTTAGCGAAAGAATAATGAAAATAACCGTCAAGAAGGCTTGGAAAATCAGATGGACAGAAATGATTTGTATCCGTCGATCATTCACACGTCAGTGGCGCTGACAGTATGAGAGTGGAGAAAGACAAGAGACTTCACAGAAAGCGTCAATACCAACAGCTACGAATTAACAACAGTAAGGAGGCTTACGAACTCTCTATGAAGGTGAAAACTGTGGGTTGTGTTTGTGAGGATGGCGAGGGAATCAAGGAGGGAGAGAAGAGTGGGGAGCGAAATCTACGAAGATTATACAAGCAGAGAGACCGTCGAGGATAGTGATCATAATGAAGAGGATAAATGCGAGGACAAGAACACTGATATGGAGAAGGCGGGTAAGAACGCAGTCGATAAACCCGTGGAAATGTAGACAGTGACAGGGGCCGGACAAAACGACCTCAGTTCGGTTCCTCCCCGGCGGCGAGGCCAGCGCGCTGATACTGCTGGGTCCGATAATCCCTGGCCCGACACTGCCATGGTCGAGAACGAACGACACCGACCCTTGGAGACGCCATCACTCATACTCCAGGCGGTCAGGCGGCATTTGTACGTTGACCAATACATAAGCAATCTAGCGGAACTTGTAATTTTTGTATATAGCCTCTATATATTTCGGTAAACTGGCAAGACGTTAATAATAAAACGATTCGATAACTTATATATTTGCACATTATTGCTTTCTCCTCTATTTAATTTCATTTATTGTCTTCATTTTAACCGATATCATTAGCATTATCAATAAGAGTATAGGAAGTAATCGGGAAAATTTTTCGTTTTCCGACAAGGTGCGTCGACTCACGTATACGATGTCTGCGAGGTCAGCTGTCCTTGCGCGCTGGAGCATTACGTTCACCAAGTTCTAATTGCACTGTTCTTGCAAAAATACTTTTGAATATAAACGATATTTATATCATTGCATTACATTCTTGAACTTTAGAATTCTGTAGAAAAGTATATACTTCCATTTAAAAAAAATAATTGTATCACTATCTCTAACATTACGTACAGTACTAACAAGAAAACGAAATATGCTATTTGCCCCATCATCTGCAACATGTCGTGAATAGCATCTCGTTACCTTAAACCATTTTGAAGATATTTGCTGTGGGCAACTTAGGTCGTCCACTTGGGTAAAAAGTATTTTGGCAAAGTATTTAAAATCTAAATTAAGTATTTTGCTCAACCATAAAATTAATAAATAAATGTTATTCGCTTATTTAAAAATACATAATTCATGTCGCTTTCCGCAAATAAACACCGAAACTACCAGCAAGCACCGCAGAGTCGACGCGCCGAGACTGCCGACGCTGGCGAGAACAGGCGAGAGTAGGGCGGTTCCGGCAGCTACGATCCTCGAGGGGCAGCGCATCGATTTCAACGGCAGATAAGCGCGCGCGCGCCTTGGGGGCTCCGATACTACGAAAGCAAAGCCAGAGAGACCGGTCGATAATAGAATGCGTTTTGCTCGGCTCTAGTGACAATAATAAATGTGAAGATGGTATGACGTCGGTGAGGATATTATGAGAAAAGTGAGAATATCATGATGCTGTTGTGAAGACGGTGTCAATGGTGTGAAGATGGTGACGATGTGGGGGTGGTGATGATGGTGTTATGGCTTGGAGAATAGGAGATTGAGTACCGTGGAGATACTGTGAGTACGGTGAGAATGGATTGAAGATGACGGAAGGACGGTTACGTAGAATGATAAGAACAGTTATAATGGTGTGCACAACGATGATGGTGTGACTATTGAATCTAATGATGACGGTGATATCGTGGCTAGTGGGGTTGTTAAAGACGTCCCTGGAGCGTCAACGAAGAGGCGAAGCACGCCCGCAATCAAACGGCAATGCCGTAGAGCTGGCGGCGGCGGCGGCCCGGCAGAGACTTGCCTGGGTCAACGCAGGCATTACCCTCCCATCCGCTGCCGCGGCGCCGCGCTTTATCTTTTCCAGAGGCGCGGGCTTCAGACGATTCATTCGGGAATCATCCTGAAGTTCAGCTTTATCTCCCCGTGGGGAGAAGAATTTCGGGAGCAAAGGTATTAGAAAGGATACGATTACTAGAGAGGACAACGTAGACGGTGATAGCGATGAAGATTGCACTGAGGAGCATGAGGACAGTGAGAACGGAGAGAAGAACTGGAGTGAGGACGTGATTCAGGTGAGTGAACAGGAAGTTGATGATAATCAGCAATCGCGAAAAGGCGATCGGTGACGTGGCATGCGATGGGGGGGCCGTGGCGGCGGCAGAGCCTTGCCCGGGTCAACGGATGCTTCACGGGGCGGCGGCGTACGCTGCATGTTGACGGCGCCCAGCCAATCCCTGCCGATGGCGGGAGCTTGCGATTCCGCGACGCACGCGCGCGCGCCGGCGATATCACGCGCGTGACGCTATGCGCGCACCCACGCCCGCGCCCGCGCCCACGCCCACGCCCGCTCCCGAACACACGCGCGCGCCGACGGCCGCGCCCGGCACAGCCTTGATCACGCGGTTTCCTCGCGTTGGCCACTGGCGACGCGGGCTGCTCTGCTGCGACCTTCGGTGCGGTCTCCTGTTTTACGTTTTTTCGCGCATTTAGTGTAGATGCCCTCGCCCCCTACTGAGTCGTGTTTTTTCAAGTGCAATTACTGGGGACCGGGTGCGCCTGTAAAGGGGGATAAGTCAAGTTTTTTCTCCAAAATGAGTATGGCAGGACATTGCTTTACAATGATACTATCATTGTGTACAGGGGATAAGGGACATTTCAATTTTGCGAATAAAATTTAATGGCAAATTTAAATGTCACTTATCCCCCTATACACAGTGATACTATTGTAGTAAAATAATATCTTCGCATAATCATTTTGGAGAAAAACTGCACTTAACGCCTTTTACACATGCTACATACAATGGATGTACATTTGAAGAAGCGTAATTCGTAAGCTCATCGCCCTTCGCGCTTCCTCCATGACAAGAAAGGAGCCAGCCCTCTCCTAGACGGCATCGGCGCTGCGCTGCATGAATACTCACGTTTCGCATCTGTTCTCATCCGTGCTCACAAACGTACCGGTGATGACGAAGGACTTAAGGGTAGGATTTCTGCATTTCAGAACATGCTGTATTTTCAGGAACGCTGAAACGCTATTTCCTCAAAAACAACTACAATTTTTTTCAAACATTTCGAACGGATAGTGCTAATTGCACTCTTAATATAACGTAAAATTCATTTCGAGTTTTTTTTCTAAAATATTACACAAATTTAAAGTTTTTGAAAGATTTCACACATTTATTTACACTTAAATATGCATATTTCCTACAATTTATAAACAGTATAGAATTTGTGAGTTAAAGTACTTAAAATGACTTTAAATGAAGTTTTTTAAAAACTCAACAATTTTCTGTGAAAAAGAGCTTCAAATTTCGTATTTACAGTAGCGCTAAACGTCAGTTTTTTAAAAACGGCACCAAATGTTTCAAAGGAAATTGCCGTTTAGACTAGGTTTCACTATTCTTTAATGATCTTAAAATAATACTTTCCGCTCTACAATTAGGAAACCGAAAAATTAAGAAAATCCAAAAAAAAAATGCTCTTTGGGCGGCGATAAATGGCAGCTGGCAAGAGTATGTGGCAAGTCCGAGTAGCTAGCATTGACCAAAGGAAACAGAAAACTATTACTGGAAAGTCTGTGCCATTCTGTAGCACCACTATTTTGATTGATTAGTGATTACGGGTGCGTCAACAGCTAATTAATCTCGTAATTGTAGCAATGATCTTCCCCCGCTAGATGGTGAGATCCGGCGCCGACCTACCGTCAGCTACCGAATTTTTCCCCAAACACGTATCCCCCACGAACGGGACTTCGCCCTAGTCGAGAGTCGGACAAGCTCTAAGTTACCCACATGTATGGTAGTGTAGTACATGTAAGTGTAAGTGTGGGTAATTAATCTCTCGCCTGATTTGCGAGAGGGTTTTTCATCTGTTAAGTGAAGCTACCAAAAAATAAAGTGGAGCAAGAAGAATGTGGGAAGCGAAGGCTGAGATGGCAGATCGAGGACAGTGATTATTGTCAAGACGAGTGTGAGGAAGGAAAGATTGGGAAGAATGAGGATAGGGTGAAAGAAGTTTCATGCTAAAACACTCTGGGAAACACCTACAAGTAAACCTGAGGCGGGTTTAGAATCCGTGACCCTTCAAATCGAGGGCGTGCCGACGGATCCTAAATCAGCTACCCAAGTCAACTAATTTTTCGTCAAGATAGAGCTTTCTAGCTTGTAGTAAGATGTAGCAAAAATATTCTGTTTTGATGCTTGTAGCTAAAATTGTTAGTATCGGTGCATCTTTGACGACAATCCATGACACTATTCTCGAAAAAGTTAGTTTTAATATTTTTCTTTCAGGCTGTTTTTCGATTATTATAACGATTTCTTTTTAAAGATTTATATGTGTCTTGAAGATAATATAATTATATATCTATCATTAAATATGAAATTTGATCATGTTATGTATTTAAAATCGAACGTTTCATATTTTGTTTTCTACAATTGTTCACGATAGCAACATATAACTGAATGTTGCAAACTAAATTATCGCTTTTGATATTATATACCAACAGAAAAATCTTCCCTATTATCATATATTGTTTATGTACGGTTTGTATTTCATACATAAGGGAATAATGTCAATATTTCAGATATGAATTGTAAAACATGTTACGAAGCTTATAATCATCTCGCAAATCAGCAGAAAATTTCAAGTACAATTATCTTCTTTACCAAAAGCAGAGATAATTTAAGTTTACTCCTTACAAACAAAAAAATTGTGCAATGCATTAGTATTCTCGTTTATTTTACACATCTTCAGAAATGATTAAAGATCTCCAGGGTAATGAAGCCTATTTCATATCGCTAAATTGAACGGTGACGGTAAGAGTGAATGGTTGAAGAAATTGAGTTACTGTTGAGAAAAATGTTACACTAATGATGGAGTGAAGTCAGAAGAGAAAACTTCGAGAAATTCTGGCACCAAAGCTCTATTATCCTCGTGAATTCCACTTGGTCCTACAAATCGCATCCACTTTCTCGTAAATAAAATAATCAAGCACGAAATCAGTTGTGTAAGCAATTCCTATCATAGTTGTCTCGTGTCGTCTTCTCCTCGTACATCACACTCGTGACCTTCCCTGTTGACGCATGATCTGGCAGTGCTGGGCTGCCTGTGGCTCACCGCAAGCGTGTCGCGCCGTGTCTTTAAATCACACGTGTCGATTTTACGTCGCTGCTTGTACGTGCTATGAACCGTTGATTCCTGGCTACGTGTTTCCCAGACTGAGACATTCTTGAGATTCCGCACAGGGCAATTTTCTGTGATAAATGGGAATGTGTGGTTAAGCCATAAGTTTTCATGTGTGACACTCGAGACTCATTTAAAGGTTATTTATATTTTTAACGATTCCCTTTATCTTGAAGATACCTTTGAAGATTCTTTTGATCAGTAACACGCTGTCGTATCCCTAGGGGTTGCATATGCCAGATTACTTATTTTTTTATTAATTAAATTTTACTTGGATAACATATGTGAAATAATCGGTTAACAATTTATTATATTACATATTAGATACCTTTTAATTTATAATACAGAAAAATTATCAATTATTCTTGCCATTCTTATTCTGTTTTCTAAATTCTGTTCTATTTCCGAAAATGTGGTCTGAATGTAGATGAATGTTTTATTTTTTAACTTATTTTATGAAGAAATATTAAATTTGAACTGAAGCTCTACTAAAAGTTGGAGCAGTTAATACTCAACGACAAGAGCATTTTTATCCAATTTATTACTTGTGCGTAACAAACACTGAATAGTTATTTTTCGAGCGTTAAAATTAATAATTATTCTAAACATCACTCATTTATTGAAAATACTATATTTTTTTGCGTTCCTCGAAGTGTTACTTAAATTGTAGAAAGAATAAATAATATATGTTGATTAATGATATATACATATAAATTGTGATTATGATATATATATATATATATATATATATATCATAATCATAATATATATATATATATATATATATATATATATATATATATATATAAATTGTTTGGATTCTCACATGACGTTTATAGAGTCTTGGATGTTAAATACTAAGTTTGGCGGTTTCTGATTTAATCATTAGGTTATTTAGAACATGATCAAACCTTATATTTACGTGGTAGTCCTTATAGGTATCAATATAATTCTATGAAATTCTCCTTTATCTAAAAATGTGGAAACGAGTAGAGGTTTAAATGGTCAGGTGCTACTTTCATTTGACAAACCATCACCTTTTGCTGTTGGATCGATGTTCCAAGAACAGTATTCCAGGAAGAGCTAGTCCATGAGAATTACACTTTGACATTTCTCCATCACAATCAACACGCACATCAGAATCGTCAGAATCGTCTTCATATTCTTCTTGGTGAGTTGTGAAACAGTGTTCCATAATATTTATTTTACCCTTTACAGTACCGGTACAACTTAGATTTCATCACGGTTTTCAACATATTAATGCACACTCTTTGTGAAAGTTAAATGTGTACTTCACGAATTACAGCAAGTATAGAGAGAATAGGAAGATACCATCTGCGTTAATGTATGGTTGTACTTCATGGTCCAAGCGCTTATATCTCGTTGATCACCTTAACGGAATGGAGTGCAGCACACGGTTTCTATTGCATTTTCCCCTCTACAATAGAGTGCGCCGTCGCATATGTTCTTTCAGGACGTAGCACACTCATACTGAAACCGTTCAACGGGTAGGATGAGATATTCTCCAATATATATTGAAGGTATATTTTAAAAGAACAGCTGTATCGAAAGCCTGGAATTATGCTACTTTGTTAGGATATATTATTTGTGTCGACAAGTTTCAGTTTATACTAATGACAATGCGTGCTCAAGAATGTGTATATGAGTAAACAGATTACACTGGTAAACAGCATTTTCATAACAAAGAATGTGAATGGACTTAGCAAAGACTTGGCCTCCGAATTCGAATATGAAATCAGTTTTTGCCGTTCGGGTTCAGTTTTCTTGTTACACGCTACTCTCCATTTGCGGAAGGGCTTGAAAATGCCGCATATTAGTTATTTTGCTGTATGATTGAAAGAAACGGCATAGTTGTGTGTCAGGATCGAAGTGTGTGGGCCAACGCCTTCTTCTTCGTGCCCTCACTCCCGCCTCTCTCTCCCACTCGCGCCCGCACCCACGCTCCTCCTCCACTTGCAGCTGGAGGGCCGGTCCGCGTTCCCGCGCGGCCCGGGGCACGGCCATACGTTAAGCCGGGGCCACGTGTGCCTGCGCGTGTGCGCGTGTGTGAGTGAACGTGTGTGTGCGGGGGGCGAGCGCCGGTATTGAATGTTGCAGTAGTGGGTGGTGCCGCGCCTCGCACGCGATCCCCCAACTTCTCATCCGGAGACTAATTAACTGCGCTCTGATGCGGAGGTCGGCGCGGCGCCGACCCGGCGCCGGCGGAGGCGGAGGCGGAGGCGGAGGCGGGGAAGAGACGGAGACGGCGCTGGTGGGTGAGGCGCTGGAGGCGAAGCAGGCGATGGAAGCGACGGAGTTGAAGATGATGGCGGTGGAGGTAGGGGAGGCAAAGGAGGGGATGGGACGTTGGAGGCGTAGGAAGGGTGTGGAGGCGATGGAGGCAGTGGAAGGAGTAGGAGGCAGTGGGGGTGGCGGCGGTGACGGCGGAGGGCGTGCAAAGGGAAGAGAGCTCGCCGTGGGAGAGACGCAATTCAATGCAGTGGCCTGTGGTTTCCTGAGCAAAAAGGTAGTCTTAGGCTCCTAGGTTCCTGGTTTCAAATCCAGGTCACTTCATGTACAATTTGGGGTGGGGAAAATAGGTTTATGGCACCTGATCTTCAAGTATCTATTTCTGCTTCCTTTCGTAACAACTTTTTTCCCATCCTATGTATTGCATTAATTAGATTTCACTGTTTCTTGTAAATTGCTACTGTATTCATACTTTTTTAAATAACTTTTATAATTCAATTTCAATTCTGAATCTCGGGATAAAAATAATCAATTATCGTCTAATAACTGTCCTAATTTTAACATTTTAATAAAGTTAACCTGAGTGAAGCAAAAATCATAGCTTTTTATGACGCGAGAAGAGTTACACATAGAAATAAAGCTATTTAATAGAATGATAAACTTCTGATACTTTTTCTATCTGCACAGTCGGCAACTCTGCTCGTTTCTCTCTCTCTCTCTCTCTCTCTCTCTCTCTCTCTCTCTCTCTCTCTCTCTCTCTGAACAACCGACAACGTAAACGTTCATGAATAATTAATTTACTAGCCTTGTCAAGTATCTTAAAATTCCATCTTTTTGTATTCGTCTACTGTGTGGGACAGTACCACGTAGTAAGACCACGCAGTCGCCGGGTCGGCGGTCAGCCCATCAGAACGCTCCTCAATGCAGGCGAGCGGAATCGCAATTTCACATGCTTACTGTCCGCAGCACGGTCCTTGCGCCTTCCTCGGCGCAGACGACTGCGGGGATCCTCTCAATGGAAGGCCATTTAAGGCAATATGAGACCTCTTCCAAATAAATCTACCCATCTCTGCGATTATAATGGAATAATTATTCCCGACAGGTGTTGGGCTGAATGACGAATGGGCGGTGTTCGGGCTAGATGAGGCTCGATATATCTTCGCAGCGGTGCGTTGAAAATAATACGATTTATCGCTTGAAATATATTTGTTTCATGCTACGTCACTTTGGGAATAGAAGTTCCCAGGGAGTCGTGGTGCGTCCACATAATTGAGTCGTCTAAGTTGCGGTGATTTTTTTTTCTGTCTCTGAACGCGTAGTTTGAATTCTAAGCGAGGCTTTCGAGAGAATACGAAGTATCAGGTCACTAGGAGGTCGTGTCTTGGTGAACTCTGCGTTTTTTGGATGTCTGAGTTATTAATTAAGGCTCTTGTCTCGAATTTGTTGAGTAGACTCGCTGAACTACTGCGAGAAACCTTATTATATACAAGCAGGTGACCGGACCAGTGGAACTACTGGGAATGTTGTGCTTGAATATTCGTTGAACGTAAAGAAAATTGAATAGGAAATGTGAATTTGAATGTTTGAAAGAGTTTATTAGTTATTTTGTGAAGGGTTTTAATTCAAGAAAATTACTGAATACATCAGTGAATTTTCTTAGCATTTTGAAGCATATAATAATTAATTTATGGACATGTCATTATCGCCTTCATTTTTAGAATTTTGTAAAAGATTTTAAGTTTGTGCAATGTGGTTTAAAGTTTTACCATATTTTCTAATAATAATATTATTATCAGACTGAACAATTATTGCAGTAAATTAAAAAAATTGAAATTACAACTCACTTAATTCATTGTTTCTACTTCTAAACTGGAGCAAATATCTTAAAAACACAAAATTCAAGAACAATTTTTCAACTTCTTTAAAGTTCTCATAAACTGTTACAAGGAACAACGGTGTAAATCCCAAAATATCGTATGTGAAGAATTTTCTGTTGTTTCTTTCAGAAATTTTGAAACGTCAGAATGGTCGCTCTTTGCAACATGAAGTCAATGGTGTTTATTTGATAGATTTCGTTGTTGTCTATCTCCAAAGTTATTCTCAAGTTATTTTTTCACCTTGTCCTCCTTCATCTACAGACCTTAGTACTTCCTTCTTCGAAACATCGTAAATGATGTTTATCGTTTAGTGCAGTAGAAAATATGCACCTTCACTTTTCGGCAGGAAATAAGTAATCTAATTAATTAAAACTAAAGTAATTCACGTTAGATGCTGAGTCAAGGCTACCTTAAAATTCCGATCAACCGTAATGAAGAAATCAGCCAATTTTGGCTAGTTTTGTTTAGAAATTCCTATTTTCTCGTCTTCAGGATACTAATTTTAATCCCTTTTTTAATATATAGCATTTGTATATTTTGAATAGAAGTAATTGTAACAGATATGGGGTAGTTAAGAAATGAGGAATAAAATAGGTTAAAACCTGCCCTACATCTCACATTTCTTCAATTGACAGTAGACATGCTTTTCTTATTCAGGCCAAAACCATATTCCAAGTAGTAATAAGCCGGTGGGCCGCCGCGCCGTCGCCGCCCCAAGTGCTCCTCCGCCCCCCTCACGGCCTCGGCGCCCACGCGCGCGGCCGGCTGCGTGCAGGGGCTCGAAAGCGGCCACAATCATTTTATTTAGCTATTGAAACCAGGCAATGATTGCCTTTATGATGAGTTCAAGAACAGTAGTATCTTCAGGATATTTAAAGACAGTCAAAATTTGTTTTAGACAGAAATATTTTATTACAATTAAATGCGAACCTCAACGTTTCACGATTCAATACCACCCAGACTACTTGATGATGCGACCATATTGTGTAAAAGTATTTATCTAATGCAATGTTTAATTAATTTTTAATATACTATAAAATATCAAATATAGCATTCTGAACTTTTAGTTAGTGTTTTAACAACATACTCCAATCGTACGAACCCCAAACCTACGAAATTTTTAATTTAAAAAAATCTTATTCAACCCAGGAAACCAAATTTATTTAGTTTGAAATACTTACTGAGGCCCCTGAAATCAAGTTTCAATCCTCGTGTCCGTTGAATCCTTGCATTATTTGCTGCTGACTCGTTGCCGACGCCCCACTGTGCTGGGCCCGGAGCGCTCGCGTGTTCGTAAGTCAAGACGGGCGGGCGGGCGGGCGGCGCGCGCTTCGACCCCCGGCCTGCCCCACGGCGCGGCGGGGCGCGGCGGGGCGCGGCGGGGCGCGGCGGGGCGGGGCGGGGCGGGGCGGGGCGGGCCGGGGCGGGCCGGGCCGGGCCGGACGGGGCGGGGCTGGGCGAAGCGGGGCGAGGCGGGGCGGGGCGGGGCGCGGCGGGGCGGGGCGGGCCGGGCCGGGCCGGGCGGGGCTGGGGGAAGCGGGGCGGGGCGGAGCGGGGCGGGGCGGGGCGGGGCGGGGCGGGGCGGGCGCCCGCGATGGGCCCACGCGTGTGTGCGATGCCCGTCCGCCCGGGTTCGCGAGGACGCCCTGCTACAAGGCCGGGAGAAATGGATCGTCGAGCTGGGCGTGAGATGGGGTGAGAAGAGAGTTTGGCCATGGGATTTTAGACATGGGATGTGTACTTTTTGCGACAAGCTGAGCCAAAGGGAAGGAATCGGCTCACTTCCATGTGTGAGGAATGGCGTCATATGATAACAATACTTCGACTAATTCAGTTTGTTCAAAAAATCGTTTTACACTCTACTAGCTCACTACTTTTTAGACAAGCGGGAGAATTATTCTTTGAAAAAAATTATTTATTAAAATACATATGTATACTCAGTAACATGTTCGCAACTTAAATTTCGTAACTGTTTTGAATTACATTTTCCAGCGTAATTCAATCCAAAAAGAGGTGACAGTCTGGAGACAATTGTAAAAAAAAACATTTTTTTAAGACTACGTTGTTTTAAACCAACTCATTTTGACAAGTGGTCCGCTACTCTACGGATCCAACTTGCTGCGTTCGGCGTTTGGCTCTCGCCACCTGATTCATTCCTCCGGTCTCTTTCCAGCGATCATAATGTGTAATAATCCTCCCTCACTTTTCAGTTCATTTTGTTTAAAGGGGATAGTATTATACTACCTGCATTTCAACTAGCACACATACACCAATACATCAAACGGCCAATTACACTTCAAGTCACCACGAACACATGCAATATATATGAGGGCAGGTCGAATGACTCGAGTAATCCCTCAACGTTCCTCAAATTCGCGACAACAAGGAATAGTTGAAAGAATGTTTACTATCCTAACCACAAGTGGGTATTTTTAATGCTTACTAATATGAGAAAAAGTCGAATTATTTCTGTAAAAAATAGATTTTGATATATTCTTTTAGAAAGTTACTTTAAATATCAGGTCAGCAACTCTGAATTGGTTTGACTTTTGCTTTAAACTTTTCTCGAGATTCTCCCTCACCTACACTACATACACACAACATTAATTTGACACTTCGCTGAAAATAATGAAATGCAAATAGAAACACTTTATACAAAAAGGAAAGAATTTAAAAAAATATACACTAATAAAATGAATTGGAAATAAAGAGAATGTTCTCTCAACTATTGGCTCAATGAAAGTTACCTTGACGTGAATTTACCATACTAATAATTTAAAATAGTTTCAAATACACCTCTACCTGGTTAATGATATACTTTATGATCATAACGTGGTTTCAAATTCCAAGAATTTCCCAATTAAACAAAAAATAAATAAAATGATTTACCCTTATATTCGCGGTTGAACATTGTTTTAACACATTGAAATAATTTAAACAATATGTGGTCCTAAAAATGAACTTCAATCCACATATACTTACATTAAAAAGATGTTACAATTATTAATCTTGTTCAAATATCTGCATTCGTTTTACGACTGAAGAAAATGTTTCAAAATTTACTTTCGAAATTTAATAGATTCAAACTACATAGTTTGAATGTACCCGGAAGACATTTATTAGTTTACAAATCATAATTTTTTTCTACGAAAGTTTCGTTGGCAACCGAGAATCAAGATCAATTGAAAGCTGGAACGTCTCACGACGCTTGTCCCTCGAAGGTGCCGTTTAGTGCTGCAGACGCAGTTTCGTTTCGGTGTAAACGTCGATCGTAAATGGCAGGGACTCTCCCCTAGCGCCAATCGCCTTCATACTGATACGTCGAAAAGATTTCCAGTCTTCTTGTTCTTGGTTAGAGTTCCTTTCTCTATTTGGGGTTGAATTGCCAAGAAATACGATTCGATTTATTTCGTTCAAAGTATAAAATTATCAAGTGACGAACGAATAAGATTTAAATCCAATAATAATCAAGTAAAACAATGAAATAGAATAAAGAGTGATAATAAAATAGCTGAAATAGAAAGAAACATTATAAAATTAGATTTCATGCCCCAAATGCTCGCAGAAATATTCTAGACTTCTGTAGCAAAAATTGTATAGATTCTGGCTGCAATTAGTTGCGCCGTTTAATCAAATATCACCTAGTATTCAAATTTATGGATATTCCACTCATAATTGATTCCATATTGATTGTAAGAGCATTATCTTTAATAAGCTTCTTCAGTTTTCGATACTCGACCAATCTTCTCCCTCTGCAGATCTGCGTGGTAACTAATGTTCTCCTTCCAATTGTTTAGAAAAAATGGCGAAGTTTCCGTTACTCACAACACAAACTTTTCATGCTAATTTATGCTAATTTTAATTGGTCATTATTCTATCACTTAAGCGAATGCTTTCACAAATCTATTCTTTACTCGTGACGCTATCTACAAGAGTTCTTGTAATCTCTTACAACTTCTCTCTCATTCTCGGGTGGATGTAAGATGAAGCTTTTTCAACATTTCGTCTATGGAACTCAACTCTAGCAATATATATATATATATATATATATATATATATATATATATATATATATATATATATATAATATATATATATATATATATATATATATATATATATATATATATATATATATATTGTGGCGTCACCAATTAATTAATATTATTCTATTATGGCATCGCCAATAACAAATAATTTCTACAGCTGGAAATAGCTCGCGTCGAGAAAGAAGTGGGTCAAAGGGACGCTGCCTTCGCCGCGACGGTTTCTTTCGTTCCGCATCGGCCCGCCCCGATCGCACTCAGCCACCTTTTCAGAGGCGGACCGTTTATTGCCCCCTCATAAAAAGACATAATGGCCCTGTCCGGAGCCCAGTAGGACAATGCACGCCCTCGCGCCCTTTCTTTGCCACCACCCTGGAAGGAAGGCGGAGCCCCCCAAAGGGGTTGGCCGGGTGTCAATTAAGACGACGACGCATTTACAACACGTCGTAAGCGAAACCTTTTCTTGGCCATCAACCGATCCCTTTTCAAACAATGCTCGCCCCCGCATCCGTTCTGGCACGCGACTGGACTAGGCACCAGAATTCCCGCAGGGGCTGTTTACAAACTAAATACAGTAGGCTGTCGATTAGCCCATGCCGACCGTCGAGGATCCGTGAAATGCGCTTCTGCACGCGCACGTGTCCAGACAACTGACAAAGGGAAGCGAGCGAGAGAGAGGAGCCAGTGTCAGACAGAGAACAATCGACGGAAAAATACGGGAAAATTGCCACATGATTGGTTAATCAGGATTCTGCGACGCAGCCACCCTCAGCCAATGGGAAGCTTCGCCATGAGGGAGGGGAGAAATCCAGAGCTAGGAACATTTTGGGAAGGGGAAAGGAAATTCCTTTAAAAACGAGATGGAGAGAGAAAACTCTACTTTTATTAATCGGAGCGCGACGGGGGAGGAACTCTCCCAGGAACACTTCTAATATTTTTTCGGACAGACTTCTAAGATTTTTTCGGAACGCTCCTAAGAATTTTTTGAGAGCTAATTTTTGTTACTTAGAGCTACTTCGGAGATACTTCGAGATACTTCCAAGTTACTTCTTGGTTGCCAATTCGCTCGATTACTCAGTTACTTACGATCGGGACGCGAGTTTGGGAAAGACTTTCCCAGAATCGAATTAGCTAGGACGCGACTAGTGGACTTGTCGCAGAGGACACTCGGGCGGGAGACTACTGGATCCCGCGCCGTTTCCGCATCGGCCCACCAGCCTTTGCCGCCTCCCGCTTCGGGCCCAGTGACAGCCCACCGCGTTACGTCAACACCCGTGGCCATTCGCCCCTCTGAGCCTGCTCGAGCCGGCGACCTGCCGAGAGGGGGACGCGCCGCTGCCTGCCGAGGGAGGACGCGCCGCTGAAGGTCAGCGACCCGGGACTGCCGCCGCCTCTGCTCCGGAGCCGCAGCTCGGCCCGCCCGCGGAGACAACGCAGCCACTGGTGAAAAAATGCGAGACGGAGCCGTCTCGCAGAACAATCGTAACGGCGAGAAACTGCAAGTGGCCGCGCTCAGG
Source organism: Gryllus longicercus (assembly GCA_038098605.1). Lineage (NCBI taxonomy): Eukaryota > Metazoa > Arthropoda > Insecta > Orthoptera > Gryllidae > Gryllus > Gryllus longicercus. The sequence goes on from JAZDUA010000009.1 coordinate 2,372,674, forward strand.
CCCCGCAGACCTTAAATGATGAATAGCACGTTTCATCAAAGAGTAAGCATAACGTGTTAGCTGTAAGGGAATTAGCAAATAGTAATTAGGACAATCAGTCCACAAAGTAGATTTAGTAGAAAACTTGCGTCGCCCTTTGCGACATGTAACTTCCCTGGCAGCTTTTGGTGCCAGGAATAAATTGTTATTTGTCACAAATGACTCTGTGCTAATTCATGACCTCCCAACTCTTCCATCCAGTCACATTTCAGGAGCTGAACCTGGCGCCCTCCCCCGCTATTATTACATTTGGCTGGTCCCAAGTGGGGCTAGTTTAGGCGATTTGATCGCTGATATTACAATATATATATATATATATATATATATATATATATATATATATATATATATATATATATATATATATCGGCCTGTGTATAATATATACATCGTGATATGCCTTGACGCCCAGTTTTGGTCTGTGTCACTCGAGCGTTGAGTGAACTCTATTTGGAATGTACGCGATACGTAAATCGTTTCATAGACTAACACTGGATCTAAGGTCAAACGGCCAAAGCTATAGGGTGGATCCATCGCATAAGATTAGCGTTATCCGACGTGCGTCAACGCAACGTCCGTGTGCAGGGGCCCATCGTTATGTTGCCCTTTGATTTGAACTGTGTAAACAAAATACTCTCGCTGATGACACCCGATCATCACTTTCGTTCTCTTATTTGACGCCGTACTTTAATGGAAAATACCTAAGGAAGTTTTATTATTAAAGAATACTCTTTCATTGGCACTTGAAAAAATAGTTTGGTTTATATTGTACTTTTTGTTTTTGCACGTACATCATAGCTCCTCATTGTGAACGATTAATTAATCCAATACATTCTTTCTAAAATCAGATCTGGATAGTTGTTTCTAGGGAGCTAGCGAATTTAGTTTCTTGCGAGCATATGGATGTTCATTGGTATCATCTGAAAGAAAACGAATATGCTTCCCTCAAAGTTCTGAATGAAATGTCAACGTACTTTAAGAGAAATTTCTATCTTTCAAATAATGGAAATTAGGGTGTATACCGTATATTTCACTAATGTTTGAAGAGATAGTGCTTGTGAAACACTCTTCAGTAAGGTGGAATGAAATGTAATGTGTTTGACACCCCGAGTTGGAGAGAAAGCATTTCGTGTCGTAAGATAAAGCGGGTGATGTGTACAGACCTAAACATTTTAGAACTGCCTGCGATGGCATTAAGCCACATCCTCTTCAATAGTGCGTTTCTTTTCACGCCCAAAATGTGCTTCTAGATAAAAGAGTATGTATATCGGCTTGAAGAACTCTAATTTCTCCTCCTCCAACCAGTCAGGTAACTAATGTTACCAGCCACAAAGTTGATATGTAAGATTCATTTTGATCTTCGATTTCTAAAGATTAATTTTGTAGATGGTAATTTTAGCTCCTCGATCGTTTTAAAAAACAATGCATTTCGCAAATCAAAAGGGGAGAAAGGGCAGAATGTAAATGTTACTATTTTGATTTAGTGTATAAGTTGATTTAGTGTAGTCTACTTATTAATATAATCTTGACTATTAGACAAGCAAACACGAAGTGGTATTTAGTCTAAATAATTAATATTCAAAAGGAATACGAAACGTTTAGAGGAGTTGCTTGAGAAGGCATACTATTCCCTTCGTACATATTTTGTGAAGTTTCCCTTAGCTCTGAATTTCCGTTTTCTTTTTCGTTAATATCAAACAATGCAATGAAACATAATGATAATAGCATTCGTTCGTCATTCGTAATTGAATTGCATAAACAATGTATTTAATTTTCTAACTCTAATGTAATGAATTATGATCTTTAAGGACAGTCAACAAGTTCTTTTCTTCTCAAGTTTAATTGACTATTTTGATGTTTCTTTTTCTCAAATTCTAACCTATGTATTTTCTTAATATTTATACTGTTAAAAAGATTTTTAACATTCACTGTAGCAAATCTATAATACATGTATTTACATGCATACAATTATTTTATAATAAATATTGTTTATGTCAATAATGTAATTGAAAAGTTTGTCTCAAACGTGAATACGTTTATTATTTGTACACTTATATTATTAGAAATACTGCAGCACCTTTACTGCTTATATTGCAACGAACTGAATTAATTTAATAATTATTTAAACAGGTTCTGAGAAAGAGGAACATTTATCCAAACAAATGAAGTTTTTCCCTGAGCAAGCTTTAAAGCCTTACATGTACAAGAACGGCCAAGCTACACAATTAACTACTCGCCCAAATCCGCGGAAATAACCATAAACATCAAAACACAGCATTGACAGTGCATACAACGTTTAAAATTAAATTTATTGCCAATTGTGAACAAAACCACAGCCTTAAAAATAGTATACTATGCCATTAGTTTATAGTTATGTTCTCTTTTTTACGAATAAATACGGATATTCTTATGGCTGCAAAATAGTAACTTTATAAACGAATTGCATCACAATTTTTTTGTATAACATCGTTATAAAATTATTGGAAGGATAAACTGGTTACTGAAACTTAAAAGTATGTTACGTACATAATGTAGGCCAAGGCCGACTGTTGACAATTGCCGGCCAAATTACTTCGAATTTGGCGCCTTGTCTTCTTTAACATGGCGTTTGATGTTCTTTGAAGGCGTTTCAAAGGAAAAGATCATACATTTTAAACTTGGCGCCTTCGAGATAGTCTTAATTTTCTCCAAAAAACCCGCGTGAGTTTCTTCTCTGGTGTCCGAACATTCATTTCTTCGTGCAAGTTCCTTGAAGTCGATTTCAACTTGTTTTATTAGTGCGGAGCGTCACCGAAAGATCGCACCAGCTCCTGGGGAAAGATTCTCCACTCCCGCGCGTAAATTCGGCAAGGGGGAAATGCTGAGAATTTCTATATCAGACAGCTGATCGCCTTTGTCACGACAAGGAGTGCGGAAAGCTTTGTAAAAAGCGTTTCGGAAAGTTTTCAGAATTCGACCCAGAGTGTGCCAGGCACTTCATGTAATTTAAACACGCAGCTAAACGCCACGAAATTCGTAAGGAAAGCGCAGTTTTAGTCTGGGCAGAGGTAACTGTGACAACTTCAATACTCTTTATTTCTTTCGCCAAGTAACAATACTTTTAAATTGTGTGTCATTTATTTTCCAGAACATTCTTGTCTGACGAAAAGAACTACTGCGACAGAAGAGTCGATGTTCCATTGTCATTTTCATTTTTCATCAACAATGCTATGCTCTCCCAGCCATCCTTTCAACTATTTCGCTGCCTGAACACCGACTGTCATAGGGCGGCCGTTATTGGCAGGGGTGTTTATTGTTCGTTGTGAAATAGATTTACTGGAGGCAATAATTAATAAGGTTGCTACAGCAGAATTGTCACTAATACCTAGAAAATCAGCTGAAAATTATGAAAAAGAATATGATGAATTTGTAACTTGGATGGAAGAGTAAAATACGAATGGCGTTCAACTAGTGCCGCAGAACAATACATTGAGGAGTCAGTCGCAAGTAAGATTAGAATCGACAGGGCAATTGTGTCTGAGGGTAAGCCGAACACAGGCGAATCTTCAAAATCTCACACTTCAAATGAAACAACGGTTTCTGGAAGTTCTGTATTTTCTTTTGCGAATGTTTCTATCTCCACATTTCATTTTGATTTTTAATAATCCCCCACTCAGGGGTGCGACGCGAATGACAGGTTGCCGTGAAACGCTGACCTCGGTGCTAGGGGCGTCGCGGAGCACGTTGGACGTTACGTCGACGCGGAGTGGGACGGGCCGTGCAAAGGGTCGCGCCGTTAGAGCGAGCAACTGGCTTAGAGTGTAGGCAGACCGGCGGGCGTCAAGAATGCTTGGGGCCCGGTTCACAACCTCAGAAATGGCTGCGCCTCGCGCGCCGCACCACGCGTGCGGGCGGTGAGCGGGATCGTAATGCACAATGGAATACCCTAGACACAGACACACTTGCGAGCTCCGTTGATCTAGGGCCAACAGACAACATACATGGGAGACAAGGGACAAACAACCCTACCCGGGGTGGGACTCGAACCTGCAACCCTTCGGACGCAAGCGTTGAGTCAGTACACGCTCTTAGCCACCTCGGCTAATTTTGTCCTTTCGAAATTCCTGTTGAAATGGGGTGGTGCATATTTGTACCATTGACCTATAAAATCACCAGGCAGTTTTCCCGATTTCGTCCACTTGCATTGTTTATGTAATGCCGTGAGATATCTTCCGATTCTGGAATACTAACTAAACGGAAGAAACCTTATAACTGTTTTTTATTACCAAAGGATATTTATTTTTTATTACATTTCTTTTGTTGATAGAAATGACATATCTAAGAACGACACCATACAGCTTTATTTTCTTGATAATTTCTAATGGCAAAAACGAATATACATATTTTTACGGTAAACGTATGTGTAAAATGTGTAATTGATATTTATAATGAAAACAATTGTATTTATAAGAAACTTTGTAATTATAACTATACATAATATTTGAAGAATTTGTAATCTAATTGTCCTTGCGTACCAATATGTTACAAAAGTACTTAAAAATGTATAGTATCAATCACATAATTTCTGAAACAAGTACTTATAATTCTGTAGAACAAGTACATTCCTGAAAGTGGTTGCAAAATCAACTTTTTCATCGATCATTAAAATCTTCATGAAACGCAAAACACGTCTTATGAGCCGTTGTCAACCCCGTCTCAAACCCACATGGTACAATAACGAACCACAAGGATTGAAATAACCGCTTGCAATGATTCTTTTAGTTCCTATTGACTGTCACAAGGTAGCAGCACATAATATCTTCAAAAAATGAACGATACCGCGACGTGGTACTCTTTTGCGCCAAGAAACACAATCGCGAAGGCTAATAAAAAGTGGTTCAATAGTGTACCAAGAACCTATAAAGGGAAATTGGTCGGTAAGTAAAATTTAAAAAATAATTATAGTTAAAAATATAATTTAAAAAAGGAGCAAAATTGAACACCCAGGAGAGAATTCTAAAAGACGTTACGATAATAGTGTCGGAATGGGATTGCTCGCGAGGGAGAAATTATCTATTCCCGGACACGCCACATTAATCAGACTCTGGTTAGTCTTACCTTTCGCAGACCTGATGAGAAGTAGGAACGTTTGCACAGCTGAACCATGTAAGAAGACCCCAATCTTAAATCAGCTCCAACTATGGCACGGCGCGCCGCGAAAACTACCGAATTCTACCACCAATATCGTTCCATTAGCATCACATTGTGCCATGCGGTTTGTAATATTTTTTTGCTAATAGGGGGTCATTACAAAAAACGGCATCTTGTACTTGAACCATAAGTAATGCTACTCACTAAAGCAGATTTCTATCTTGCTTCAGCCTTAGGGAAATCGCGGGAACAGGAAATTGTTATAGAGGAGTGGTATCTAAGGATACACATATACTGGTAGACACATCAAGAATACAATTTTGACTCGCAACCAATGAAATGTAGAAACGGACCAAACCGACGAAACGAACATATCTGAGGCAGCTGGCGGAAGTGGAGGGAAGGACGAAGTGGGCGAAAGGAGGAAAATGGGGGCGAGCGGGGCAGGCGGGCGGGCGGCGCTGGGCGGGCGGTGCGGCCGGGGCGTCACGCGCGCACGCGCTGCGCACGATGATCGCCCGCGATCACGCGCGCCCGGGTTTCACGCCCTCGTAAATAACGACGCCCGCGGACGGGGAGCACGCTGTTCGCGGGACGGGGCGGGGTGGGGCGGGGCGGGGCGGGGCCGGGAGGGAGGAGAGGCGTATGGAGTGGCGGGTGCGGTGCGATGAAACTGGATGGCATTGAGCGGCACCCATGGGACGGGATGGGGCTGGGAGGAACGACAACGGAAGATTATAGTGTGGGCTATGTGGTATGGGGCGTTGAGGGTTGAGGGCGGGATGGGACGAGAGCCACCCGTTCGCCCCACTTGCGGCATCAGGGGGTGTCGATGTTGCGGGCGTCGCGCAGATGGAGTGAGCCTGTCATATTGGGTTCCGGTACCCCAGACCCGGCAGGCGTCAGCGGCGGGTCGTGCGTTTTCAGTTCGTTGCTGGAGCCAAGTACTGGGAGCCGCATCTGTGTGGTGTGAGTCCCTCTTAGAGAGACATGTTGGGTGATTTCACCATGTAGTTGTGGTATGATTGGCTTCGCAAATCATCAAGTGTTTCAGATGAAATATTACCCGTTCGTTATCATATATCCCTCATTAACATTCATCCTTTATAATCATTTCCAACTCTTCTCTTGCAGTAGGAAGAAATGGTGAACTAACACCTATGGATACGGGAGTTCAGAAAGATGTGTGGTGCTTTAATCTCTGTAACGAGTATGGCACTCATCCTGAAGCGAGCAATCTGTGCCCATCTGTGCGTGCGTCCGTCACTCACCGTGAGACCTCTTTCAGACCACCAATTGAGACAAACGGGGTATCATTGGACGCATCTAGGTCTCCTAGTGGTATCTCGTCTAAGTCTCATGTTCCGCAGTTTTGAAACTATTATGAAATTATTTTCTCAAAAACGACTCCAATTTGTATCTTTACATTTTCTCCTCGTAAAAAACAGTAAAGATAGCGGCGAGGGTCCCATTTTCGGCGAACTTTGTACATTTTCTAAAATCGCAAAAAAATCGCATTAAAAATATTCAAATTTTTCTCGCTTCGTTTGATATGCTGCCAGTTCGCAATAAGGCAACAGACATTTCAAAATTGTAGAGCATAAACAAAACCCAGGCTAAGTGGCAAAATGTGAACATTTTCATTTTGTGCTGAAAAGAAGGTTAGTGTTAAGCGCAATGCGGTGTAAAATGGGCTATCTGAAATTCTCATTCTTAGGAGTTCAAATTGTCGCCACTAGAGTGCGCATCAGTCAAGTCCCACGAGCTTTTAAAATAGTTTTTCTTAATTATCTCGGAATTCCATTTTTGGCACTTTGCTCTATTTTCACTCACTGTCGACAATTCCGGGAATTCTTCCCATTGTTCTCGGTAGTGATGATTCTTATGAAATGAAATATATTGAAGGAATGTAACAAATTTAACTTAGAACTAACAAACACGATCGCTGATTATGATATTAAAAAGTTAAAACACTTCAATGTAATCAAGGCAAGTTTGTGTGAAATTATTCTCACTTTTCCGTATTATGTTTTGCAAATACCGTAACAGTTAAATTTATTCATTTTTATTTCATTTGTAAAAGTAAGAAGCAACTACTGTTACTGACAATCAAAATAAATGCAGATGTGCACCAGAGCGCTTCGTTTGAATTTTCTGAATTGGACTTTTTCAAATTATAACTGAGGTGGTAGTAGGGCAGAAATTGCAATATTTCAATATTTAATCACTGTCTCCAATAGAGCGAGAAAGATGTACTGTTAGCATCGCTAGTTTTTCTTCTGATTACACATGGGCCAGTAATATAAATAAAATAAAAAATATGTTAAATCGAATGATTTTTTTCGAATACGTTTACATTTCGTTTATTATTTCTAAAAGATTAACGTTATTGCGTATCAAAGTCGGTTTCGTCAATTACCTTACTTTCATAATTTTCACTCTCGCTCCTTCACGTTACAGATAACTTTTACGTACTGCCTTATGTTACTAAACCTTTTTTTTTATTTCGTTGCATATTTTATTTATTCTACTGAACCATTTCTCACCGCATGTTTTCCATGAAAGAGAAAGAAATGGATTTCACTTCATTGCTAATAAGGTACAACATTTTGGAAGTTTAATAAGAATAACCTTTTCAACCATGCACGTTATCTTTAGGTTTCTAAATTACCGAATCATCACATGAGAATACACGCTTGTCTTTCCATATTGAACCTCTTGATAGCCTCGCCTTACGTTTGAGCTAAAAATTCTTCCATTACTGTAACGTCATTCGAGAGGCAAATGCAGCTGTAGAGGAATCCGCTCCGGTGTATAAATATATACATTTGGCCTATTCTCATAGCCCGTAATACTGCGCGTGGCACCTCGTGCACGTGGCGCTGAGGCTGGAAGGTGGGCGCGTCCTAGATGACCCCCGGACCGAGAATCTGACCTTGGGCAACGCTCGTTCGAAATTTTCTTCGGCGAATTTATTTTAACAAGTATGGCGTCGCGGGGGCGGATTATGTCTTGATGAAAGTCCTGCCCCCCTCCCCGGCCCTCGCGCGCTCTTCAACCTGTTATTTCCGTCTTCTTCCCCTCCCGAACGCCATAGCGCAGGGCGGGTTCCGACGGAGGATTTGTGAATGGCGCACGGCCGTTCACGGAGGTTATGGTCTTGTCCGACAAGCGCATCTTCCCAGGCACATGCGATTCAGCGGGTAATGAGGAAAGCAGGATGCGGTATCCTGTAGTAGAAAGTACCGAGGCAAGGTGGGTCCAGTACACTTCTCGGCTCTCCGTGGGCTGGTTTAGCCTGAGAACGTGACGGCTCGATATGGTCTTACAGAAGACAGAGACAGGCCAGAAGTTGTAAGAAAGTATCTTCTCCGGGACTGCTAACTTGCTGTAAGTGTGGTTCTTTAATCAAGTTGGAGAAAAGTTCAAATCAGAAAGGAAATGATTCGGGTAAGGAATGTTGAATAGCGCGAATGAGTAAGGAAACATTCCAGTTAACTCGCATTATGTGCAATCACAGTACTAGAGTCTAAAGTTCAAATTAAAATGTTGTAGAGTAATTAGCCTTTGTTAAAACTACGTTGTGCATTTTAGAATATATAACTCTAGAAAACGATTGCACTACTCGTATATGAGAATAAAAAATAACAGGGAAATATAGCAATCGAATATTATTTGAAAGCATTATTACATATTTTTCTGGCTATAAACCAAATATCAAAATGTATTTTAATGACATTCCTGAACAGAATTCATTATTGAGAATCATAAAGTTGAACAATTCTCAATCAAGTGTACAAAAGTCAAACATTGAATAGTGTTATCATAATAATATTGAATGTAATTCTGTACATTCTTCTTGCATATCTATGAATTATGCAAAACCACAAGATGGTGGACAATCCTAAGTGGCTCTTAATTATGAGTAGAACAAATCATGTAGGTTCTTATCTGAGGAATTTTGGTCCAATCTCGTTCGTGTAGAATTTTTCGTTATTGAGAAAACTCGACTTCATAGTTTTCAGGCGCCCATTTCAATTATTTTGCCCTGTACCAGAACCCGCGCTGCAGTTGCAGTGCGTTCAGGGGAAGGAGGGAAGAGTGAGGTTGGCAGCTAGCGTATCTCGGTGCGGCGGCCCTAACACCTAGCGGAGAGTGCGAACCAACACGACATGGAGCAGAAAAATCTTGCCGTAATGGGCTGTGTCCAACTCACATCGTTCTTCAATTCGTTTTTGCGGCGCAACTGCAGCTCATGTCTCCGAGCAAAAGTAGGATCGAAGAATATTTCAATTGGTCGCCCGCATGCAGCAATGCAGACCTGTTTTCTCGTAACGTACACTTTTCGCTCAGAAACCAATCGAACCATAGTTTCTCAAATTACGATAAGTCTACATAACATTTTGTCAGTGTAATTGAAGTTAAACCAAGAAAATAGCTATCCGGAATAGTTAACGTTAACGTATGTATTTTTATTTTAAAATTATTTCACTAGTTGACAATCATTATTTTACTATTTGGAAATACCTGATTAACGATATTCAATCTTTGATAAGATACAATATGTCTTTACTTTGATCACTTCAAAATCACAAAGTTTGTAAAGTAAACCGAACGATTTGTAAAGGAGGTTAGCCATCATAAGGGAATATTCATACACGGTGGGAATTGAATACTTGGTGATATATTAATTTGAAAAAGTATAATTAACAAATATCTACTCATATGCAAATATTTTAATGTAGTATATTAAAATGATATTCAAACAAGGAAACAAGCGGAAATAAATATTTCAATTTTCTTCAAAAATTACGCGTAACTTATCACCGTCAGAAATCAATAATAAGGGCCTCGGAGAGCAAATACAGCTTATTCGCTCAAAATTGCTCTCCACGATTTCTGTGGCGGTGCTGTCGGGCTCGAAATTTGGATAATGGCGAGCGGCGAGGCGAGGAGGTGAAGGCGGCGGCTACCGTTCCCGGCCTTGGGCCGTCCGGCTCGCACCTCACGGTCCCCCGAGGCACTCGAGGGGCGTTATTGATTCTCGGGCGGCCTGTCTCATTTGCGCGTCGGCCGCACCTCACGCCGCCCCCGCCCCGCCCACGCCCACGCCGCCGCCGCCGTCCGGCTATCTCGCCCGCGCATCTGCGCTCGTAAATCTTTGCCGCTGGAGTCGGCGTCGGCGTCGGCGACCGCAGCGGGGCGACAGCGGAGCAGGAAACAGAGGAGGTGAAAGAGTCGTGGGGGGATGGAGATGGAAAAGGTGGTGATGGTGAAGGGGATAGAGGGGGAAGAAGAAGACCGGAAGAGGTGGCTCAGGGCTGCTCATCATTTGACGTCACTGCAGTGCCTATGTCCAGGAGGTCCTGGAATCCTTTCCCGACGGCGACAGGACTAGCTACGTAGCTAGGTCGAATCAGCCTCTGTCTGGAGGAGAATTCTAGAGGCCAGCTGCTATGATCGGTGCTTTGCCGCGTTTTTTTCCTTTCAATACCAGGCGAGTGACGGAGAAGTATCGTAAAAAATGGGCCAAGGATCGCGCGCAATTTTTTTTTCCTCCTCCTCCATCTTTACCCGTTACTTACGCACACACACACACACACACACACTAACACTTGCATGCTTTACACTCACTCCGGGAGACCGGTCGGGAGCTTAGAGCTGGTCGCGGCTGGGGCGTGCCCCACTGGTAGGAGATACGGGTATGGAACACCCCGCTAGCAGACAGATAGGTCAGCACTGGATCTCACCATCCAGCGGGGGAAGATCACAGCCACCTCACATGAGGATACTTGTACTACATTTACGGAAATGAAAGCCTTAGCAGTTTACCAGAATCACTTACCAATCAATCATAAAAGAAGATGAGGACTTGTAGCAGGAAGTAGGGGAGGAGATGGGGACAGAGAAAATGGAGATGTGATGGTGGAAAATAAGATGAAGAGGTACGGGAAGAAATCGTGTGTGACGTGGAGTTGGTGATGGGTGGATGTTAATAGGTGGAGGTTAATGTGGTGTAGACGGGCAGTACGATGAATATGTTGGAGGATATGAAGTAGGCGCAGAAGAGACGTACTACTACGTAAGTGAAAAATAAATTCAGTGGCGGTATTTAGTATTCGCTTCGTATCGTATTTCTTAATTCATGTTATAAGTGAAAAAAAATATATTGGAAATGAGAGAGTCTCAGAAGTCTACCAAGTCTGATGGGTGGAGATGATAATTATAAGACTGGGGCAGATTTTAATGAAATGTAATTTATTTCTTAAGAACAATGCCATCTAGTATAGTAATCTATTTTGTGTTTTGACGAAACGAAATTACCCTTTTTTGTAAGACTTTTTTATTGCATTTTTCGTCGGTTTCGACTAATAAGTACTTTTTTTTAATTTGTACGTCATATTTACTGCATTTTTTATCTAATTTCATCGATTTTAATAAAATTTTAATGGTACTTGCTTCAAACAGTGTTTACGATGCAACAAATGTTCACCTCAAATGTCCTCATTAGCCTTTTTTTATTTCTTCGCTCATATATTGTAATGCCAGCCGCTGTGAGCCTATGTAATCTAAGGTTCCTGTGACGTCTATCGGCGCCATTGTCAGCACGGCCAATTTCGTGATAAATAAAGGCAGAACAGTCTCCAGTCCCAAGAACAGTCCAAACCCAAACTTTGCAAGCTGAGTTCACTTTAACAAAAGTAAGAAACCTCAATTACATCAGTAACATATCCAATAGTTTGAGTTGTACATCTAAAGTGATTTTGATACACTTTTTACGTCATTTTTCTTTGTTTTAGGTCATCAAAATCCGCCCCCTAGTAATTATCGACAGGGGCTGATCTGTGCTACTGTAGGACATTATTCCACTGTTCAGAGACGCGCAAATATGTAACTGTATGCAAAATTAAAGTAATGACTCGATAATATATCCGATTAAATTGAACGGATGTACCTCTTTATTCGGTAATGAAGTTAAATATTAATGCAAAGAGTAGGGTTTCACTGGCCCTATCCTGCATTTTCGTATAGACCGTTTACGTAACTTTCTCAGGAGTAAAATGCTTTCCTGTTTTTGGGACTATCGAGGAAAGCGAAAAGCTGTCGAGGAAGATTGTATAATTACATCAAAGGCTTTAAAGAAAATGTTGTGAATTGTTACAAGAACATCTGGTTGTAATAGAGAATACATTTTTATTGAAAATTTGTTTCAAACATCAATTGCATAATTCTTTAAAATTTTCATTTGCTATTCTGTAAGTACATTGGAAGTGACCTTGATATTTTTTTAAATCAAATAAAGACGTTTCGTTAACAACTTTTTCCCTTCATTTGGACATGGAAGGATACCAAAGAGGATAGAATTTAACGTGAGAGAGTTCTCGCACGGTGCACTAGTATTATGGAAGCATGTCTCATTGGGATAGTTCGACCAGGAAACAAGCCTGTAAACAAGCCTGCATGACAACAAGAAATCTATAATTAATGTCATTATAGAAACAATTAGTCACTTTTAGGCTATAATTCTGAAAGAGGTCCTTGTAGGCCCGTGTAGTTCCTGTAATATCGGAAAGTCATGGAGAGTTATTGTAAAACATTCGCAGATTATACTTCTCCCCCGCACGTCATGTAGAGCATTCACTGTTTTTCGACGAAAATAAACCAAAGTGAAATGCAATTCCCCCATCAAAACACTAAAAAATGGCGTTTGCCAAAACTCCTATGTGCAGCTATCCCACACTGCGTGTGGTGTGTGTGCAGCAGAGCCACACGAACGTGGACCACTCACGGATGCCTCCCCGCCGTGCATGGCGGGGCGGGGCGGGGCGGCGCGGGGTGGGGGCGAGTGTGGGCGTGGCGCCCGGGGCGTCGCGCGCACCCGCGGATTACCCGCAATTCCACCGCGCCCGCCCGCCCCGCCGCCCCCTCCCCTGCCGGCGATAGAGACCTCACGCCGCCGCCGCCGCGCCCGTCGTCCACGGCCGGGGCCCTCGCGCCGCTGCACGCCGCCGCGTCGCAATTTTCGACCGCGCTCGCAGGTCGTGAGGGGGAACGGGTCGGACCGAGTCGCACAGTGGTTCCCAACACAGGGCCTTCCAGCTCCCGTACGAAAGCGTCGCGGCGCTCACGGTAACGTACTACTTTCTGGCAGGAACTAGAAATGCAGAGTGCTGCCAATGTCTTTGAAAAGGCGTGTGGGCTACGTGAGTAATGTAATGGGTTGCTATGGAGGCAAGTTTGTTTTAAGGGAGGCTAGCTAAAGTTTGTAAGAAATGTCCACTTGAAAGGAGGTACAGATATTTTAAAATAGATTTAAAGTTGATATTCACCCATTACATTACAAGGGCCAGACAGGGCCCAGTCAGGGGCCAGGCGGGGACTAAACTAGGGTTGAACTGCGGTTAGTCTGGAGCCAGGTTAGAGCAAGTCGCGCTGACTTCGCGCTTCATGCAGACACGGTTCTTTCAAATACATCATCTTTATCGATACTTGATTCCCTTAATTTTTGCATTTCGCACAAAAACGTCAAATTTATATTGTCAAATTTGTTTTGCCATTTGCATTATTAAATGACGTCAAGTCACATCACAAAACGTCATCAAAAGCCACATCACAGAGGTGCAATCTATCGCGCCGTCCTCGTTGCGACGTATGTTTCCCAGTCTGCCCCAGTGTTTCGCGGCATCGCCCTCGCTGAAGATGCCCCCGCCGCGGCGCGGCGCGGCTCGTGTTAGTCGTCGTGCGTGAGCCGCAATCCACTTTTTCGCTCCTTAACGACCCTGTCGCAGGTGTCAATTAGGAGTCATCAGCGTTAGGATGCGTCCGATTATTTTCTCCTCGCCAGGAATGGCGCTGTCGTTTTATTTGGTTTGGACGCTCCGTTACTCTGCGCATTTGATTTCCATGGTTATTTGACCTGTTTTGCTCCCCGGTATCCTCATTTCCCGTACGTATTTCGTTGGCGTCAAATCGGGATGTTGCGAATACCAGATTTCGGCAAAAATCTTATCTTTAGTGTACGTTGAAGAAAGTAAACGAATCAACCGTTACTTTGACTTAGTATGAATTTTGTTTAGTTAAAAATAATTAAAAACTGCTTTCGTTTTTGTTAGAAACCTATATATTTTGTGTAAGTATTGCTACTTATTTCACTGTCAATATTCGTATAATAGTTATTTATGCATCAAGGACCTTACACGGATTATAATGATTGAGCGACGACAAAAAGCCATCGAGACAAAGTCCCTCGGGCTATTTGTCACCCCTCCATCATTAGCATCAGTTAACGCCCGTGCTACATTCAAAATTTTATTTTTACCTATTTTTAATTATTTAGATTTACTTATTAACTAATTAACAATACGTTAACTACACTCGTTCGTCTTTTTACATTTCCTTCCCATCGTTATCATTCACAATACCTTCGATTTCAAAACATATAGCATCAATCAACCGTCTTATTTCACTCGTAACCACGATCACTAATTGTAGGTATGTTTTGCAGTGTATATCAAGCTCTAAGTCGAAGGCAAGAAAAAGCAATAATTTATCAATAAAAAATAAATAATGTATTGCGCTGTTTATAAGAGAATAGCTCTACTTGAGTAAAACATTTTAGAAAGGTGTTATCTGAATTGCTAAGAATGTTTTTGGCAGTCAATTTGTAAATTAAAATCCTGAAAAACGATCAATGAAATAAGAATACAAAATTAAAGAGGCCGCCGTAACGGACCGGCTTAGGTGGCTCAAGGGATCAGTGGCTGTCACTGCAGTGCCTGTGGTCGGTTAGTCCTGGGGTTCGAGTCCCAACAGTGGCAGGATTTTCGACATGATTTCGGGTTGTCTAGCTACATAGCTAGGTCGAATTACGCTGCTACTGCGAAG
This sequence comes from Gryllus longicercus, assembly GCA_038098605.1. Taxonomy (NCBI): domain Eukaryota; kingdom Metazoa; phylum Arthropoda; class Insecta; order Orthoptera; family Gryllidae; genus Gryllus; species Gryllus longicercus. Next base: position 2,387,728 of record JAZDUA010000009.1, read on the forward strand.
ATAATGCAAGCGTCCGGTTACTTTGATGGCTTGTTTTCCGGGTTTTCTCCAGTCAACACCAGATGAATGCCGGAGCAGTACCCTACCAAACACACGACGAACCGCGAAGTTTGTTGTTGAATAGTGTGAAGAACATTTCGGAGAAGCAGGTCTCACTTATCGAAAATCTCCCCAGCAAAAATATACACTACACTTACGGGAATAATGACCTTAGTAGTTTGCGTGTCAACTACTGAACACGTCCAGAATCACTAACAATCAATCTTTTTAAGAGTTTTACAAAGCAATTCGATGTAGCAAACTAAAGGAAATCTTAAAATTAAAGAAAAACTGACATTCTATTTTGTTTTTAAGAAATATAAATATTCTGTTTTTATTCTTTATTAATACAAGAATTAAATTTGTCTCCGTCATTTTTCATGGATTGTTATAATAGTAGTAACAATAGCACTAGGGAACAAGATTTTTACCTCCAGGAAGGTAGAGTGTGTAACATACTCAAATTTGAATATGAATATGTGAAATGAATATCACAATAAAAACGTCATATCACGTCACAGTTTTTAAAGTATCTTTATACCGTATACCATACCGTAATTTGCTACATTGCAAATACATTTAAATTGCCCCTGAAAGATATGTATAAACAATCCGCATAATTTTTTTTTTCAGTTCATGTATATTACTTTCATGAGATTATCAACAAAATTAGGCTTTCGTGTTGTTGTTTTTTTACCTTCTGTAGTCCAAGATTGCCGTCTTTATTCTCGTTTAGTAGTCGCGCTCAATTACGAATGGATTTTTAAGGTCTTAGTAGGTCCTAGTGGATGTTTTGAAAACAAGTCATATGCCTCCTCATATTTAACACTGCGATGATTTCTTAGAAAGAAATTATTTTAGCCCCTTACCTTATCGCAAGTAAACAAGTATTCAACTGTTGGCGTGTCAGATTCTGAGTCAGTCAGTGTCATAAGGAACTGTACTTTCAGTGCGCCTGAAGTTCGTGTCTGGTTTGCGTCTCAAGCACATTGTAGTTCTGTAGATTTATAAAGTGAAATTATCCTCATGATCTGTACAATTGAATTGGTTTGATAAAATGGAAATCGTCATTTCACATCGAAAGTGTGCCAAATCGTCATTTCACATCGAAAGTGTGCCAATCATCCCTATAATTTCTGTAACGTTTGTGGAAGATTTACACCCAAATTTCGAAGGAAACAAAGTGTATGAAATTACAAATATTGCGTATTCTTTATACTTTTGCTGTCGTGTTTGTGATCAGGACAAACCGTGGGCTGCTCACCACTCTTGTGTATTACCTGTACAACGAACGTGGGTTGTGATTGTAGGGAAAACTCAAATTATTGTCATTCTCTCTAGCAATGTTGTGGAGAATACTAACAAGATATTTTAATACCTTCATATGAATGCACGAATATGCGAATTCCATTCTTAACTCGTTCTTACCTCATTTAAGCATGCTGATAAAAGTTTCGAGTATTATAACCGGCGTTACAATGTGGAAATTAATGTAGAATTTTGTTTATTTGAAATACTAAATATGTTTGTATCTTTTGAACCTTACATTAGAGACAATTTTTATAAATATTTTCAAAATCAGCGAGATTGTTTACTTTAAAATTACTTACTTTTACACTGGAGGTATGAAAAATATTTTTTGTACCCCATGGTAAACCGAAATTGTTTGTCATAAGTGTCTGTTGCTGATGTTACACTAGTACCTCGGATTTCCCGGGAATAAAATGATATTGCCAAGGCTAATGTATTTTAATTTGATTTTCTGTAATATACAGCTCTCCAGTACGTCCATATAATAGTCAATCACTATACTAGCCCCAATATTTCATGTTAGTGACAAAGTGACAATGAAAATACAACAGATTTTTTTCATAAAAGAAGTCAGAACTTTAATCGCCCAAAAAATGCAAATGAGTTATATAAAATATAAACAATGGACTTGCATTGGCACACTTAATTAACTTTTTGAGTTGTTTCTGCGCAAACTGAAGACCGTTGCACAAAAAGTGAGAGTTAGATTTCTATTATTTATTTATACTACGTTCTTGGTGAAATACAAACTCATACGAACCGTTTATCACGAAGTAATACGGTAAATGGAAATAATTGTTACTTTCTACAGTCCCACATTCAGTTTTCTTTATTTTAACTTTCTTTTATTTCTCAACTCGTTTTCAAATATTAGGCAATATTCACGTAACGCAATATTCGCGTAACACGTATGACGCTTGTGTTACTATTCCACTCGTGAAATTAAAACAAATAGTGTTTAAATGCACATATAAAATGACCCAATCAGGAAGTGTATCTAAAAAAATATTTCTTTTTCTATCCGATTGTTTTTACCGCTCCTCCTTCTGGCCAATAACAAACGACTCATCTATCTTAAGAGGCGGTATGTATCGCTCGGTGTGGTGACATGCAATAAACCGCGTATACACTAAAAGATAACCTCTTTAAGTTTAACATGATTTCAGATAATTTCAATATTTCCCTCATTTTGTAACTCTATTGAACGTGATTCGTGGAATAGTCCCTATGATGAGTTATTATAGTTTCGAGGATCTATTCTACAAAAAAAATGTTATATATAAATGAATGTCATTGGCGAGGCTCATGTAACGTGATGTATTACTGTTAAAGAGTACGATACATTTTAGTATTTGTCAGTGAGTATCCTTCTTCGCAGTGTACTAGAGAATTCATCTATTCACCTTTGGAAGTGTAATTACCCCGTGCTTTGCATTACTCACCCCAAATTACTGTACAATTGCCTAATCACCGATCCCGCTAAATATACGTAAGAAAGTATAGTTTCGAGAAACGGTTTCCGGGTGATTTACTCGATACCATCATCCGCAGAGCCGAAGCCTTCAAGGTTCAAGTGCCGTCGGAAAGAACGCCGTTGTGTTAGCACATGCTGTGAATAACAAGAGAAATAATGGATATCGTCGCCATCATTAACCGCATGCAGAAATTGGAGAGATCGCGATTGGGTGGCGGGAGCGGGGGAGGGAGATGTCGATACTTCCCGAAGGTCGGACGCAATTTGTCACGGTCGGAGTCGGGACCGACGGCTCCGGCGGGCGGGGGCGGCCCGGCCCGGCCTGCGGACAGGGCGAAGGTCGCGGAGCCAAGTGGGGCGCAGCGGGTGGGGCCGGGGACCTCGAGCAGATGGCTGATAGCGCGCACCCTTATTAAGTCATTACACCCGCCGTCTCTTCACGTGGAGGTCGTGACGTTGGCAGCCCCGGGGGGAGGGGAGAGGAGGAGGTAGGGAGGGAGGGAGGGAAGTGATGGCCTCAGGTGATGGAGCTGTAGTCCTCCTTCGGCGAAATGCAGGTGAGCAATAAAGGGTGCACTCGAGGGTGCTGGGCTTTCAGGGTGACAGTGCAATGTGCAATACATCAAACACTTGTCACTACATTCGACGCCTATCGATCGTCGTATTTTGTTTGCGAAAACAGGGAGGGAGTTGCCAGAGTGACTCCGCTTTTGATGCAAGGAGTAGAGTTTCTTAAAATTTATTTATAATAGGATTAATTTACTAATTTCAGTTTACAAGAAACTCTTCATTTGTGTTGTTGCCTTAAATCAAATTAATTATAAACTAATTCTAATTTAAACTACAAATGACAAGGGGAGTTACCGAGCACCTCTATAAATCACTAAGATAGGTAAAAATGTTCAAAAATCATCTTAAACGTTCTTTTAAATAATTCTGAAGTGAATGATAAATTGCTTTGCAATATTAAAAATTCTTCTCATCGACGTTATTTTTTCTACGTTTGACTGTTAAACTGAGATTTCATCATCGAATCAATAAAAAGTACTGTTGTATTTTGAAAAACCAAAATACTCCTAGAAAGTAGTTTCGATATGTTCAAATATGTATTCCCGATACAATATCCAAATTACAAAAGTATCGAAAATACTTGCTGTCGACATATAGGCGGCCAAATTATTTCATATTTGCGCCACGCTTGGAGCTCATTCTGTTTATATATCAATTTGGTAGTCATTTTATGATGATTAGGAAAATAGCCAACCATGACACTACGCAAAGCAAGCATCCATCCATGGCGAGATTTCAGAACGTGAGCCAACAGAGACGACAGAGGCGCGTCTAATTCAGTAATTTTGGGTATTGATCGGTTTAAGGTAAATTTAAGGCTAGCGTGAAGGCTTAAGGTCCAGGTGTCAGTTTTTTAATATAAAGGCTAAATGTACGAATGGGGCCATGCAATAGGAGGCTAAATATTAAGTGAACTATCCTTGAATATTGAAGAAAAACAGCAATATCTTCCTTTGCCTGTAAACAGAGATTAATAGTACACGCAATGAAATCATTTACTGGGACATGTTGTGATTGTTCCCACGAAAAAAGCTGATAGATTGTGAGTGATAAATTTGCAGAACGGGAGCAATCACTGAACACAAACACATTAGGGAATTTAAAACTTATTTTTGAGAGTAAATTGTGCACTATGTATGAGCGATTATGATTAAAATGTCCAAAATACATGTTTAGTAGGGTTTTATTCAAATCTGTAGTTCGTTAACTGAATATTGGAATAAGAATTGGGCATTCTTGACCTGAATGTAAGCAACACAAACGGTCTACAAGTACTATAATCTCATACTCCAAAAGCCATGGGACGATACCACTTCGTGGAAGTGTTCATGCGGATTGTGGCAGGATTATGGAATGGCATAGTTCTGGCAAAGACATTAGACCTCATGCCTCATCTTCCAAATAAACTCACAGAAGGCAATAAGGAACGTTCTCCAGCCTCACTGCCAATGATAGATCAATTCAGAGGACAGAATTTCTCTCTGGCGCTCGTAGAACAAAAGCTGGACTATTCGTGGGTAAGCAGAGAAGGGAAGATAATCTATGATGGACCTGCGTTCAACTTTCTGCAAATCTTGGGAAACAAGACCGGGATCATAATTCATAGAAAGCCTGCTACATCTTTCCCTACTTTATTCAAATTCCTTTTGTCGGGGGAGGCTCACTTCACTGTCACGCCCACGTACTTTACTGGCGAGAGGCTAAAGATTCTAGATTGCACCACACCCATGGTAACCGGTCCATTTTGCTTGGTGATGAAACGGGCACCATATTTATCGTTTGGAAGAATTCTTCTCTCACCTTACCAGTTTGCTACATACACTTACCGGCTTGCTACAGACGGTGGGCGTCTTTGTTATTATCATTAAGTGCTTTGGCAGTGACTTGGTATGTGGTGCAAGACTTTCGCCTGGTGCAAGCCAGGCACATCAAGAATCCGCCCAGAGACGGTTTGGTGTACGCATTTTTAGATATGATTCAGCTAATGCTCGCTGGTTCCTGTACGCGTGTGGTTCAAACAAATGCACAGAGATTAGCGTTAACTACAGTTCTGTTGTTTGCCGTCGTGGTGAGCAACGCGTACTCCGGCCAATTGTTCGGTCTGCTCGCGAACCCTCCTCGGCACAAGGACCCCGAAACCTTGCAGGAGGCTTGCTCATGTCGTCGATACAGTTTACGTTTCAAATGATGTAGCGGCGCTGGCAATAAGTGCGAATGAAAATGGATCATTAAACGAATTTATAAATAAAATGACACCAGCAAGTTATGGATTTGATCTAGGTGTACTTCGGAGAATCGCTAATGACGGAAAAGAAAGTGTATTTTACAGTTTGTCTGACTTTAAGGTTTTTGGCCGCTACAAAGAATTTATGGAAAAAGGGGACAGAAAGTTGCACAGTGTGCCGGAGTGCTTCTTCACGCCTGATCATAAAAGCTTTATGATTCGTAAAAATTCTACATTTTATGATGTGTTCAACAAGATGACACTATTTTCAACGGAGGGTGGTCTGTTCCTCCATTGGACGCGATTACAGCGCCATCACATGGATGTCCATGGAGTCACCGACCCTGAACGTTTCCTGCTACGAGAACCCCATCCGCTTACCCTTGAGCAACTAAGCGGTTCATTCACAGTGATTTGTACTTCCTGGGGCATAACTGCTATAATCTTCATATTGGAACTTCTTTTGCCTATTTCTCATCGAATGTACACCTCGATGTCATCGCCATGAAAACCCGCTGCACTTATAATTTTGTGTTGTATTGCTATCATTCTTAGATGGTTCATTAATGATGTTATTCAAGTGGTACTCTGTAGTTCCTCTACGACAGTGGTTGAAACAAGACCCCCAAGACTAACGTTGCAGCTGTTCTGTTGTTTGCTCTTGTGGTGAGCGACGCGTACTCCGGCCAACTCCTGGGGCTGCTCACAAACTCACCTCGACACAAGGGCCCGGAAACTTTGCTCCAGGCGGCTCGTGCTGTTAAAACGATGTACCTTCCAAGAAATGTAGAGGCGTTTCATGAAAACGCTGCATTAAACGAATTGATAAGTAAAATTAATCAACGAAATTATGGGTTCGGTTACAGTACACTTTGTAGAATGACGCGAATTGCGAAGAAGAAAGTTCATTATCATTCGGATAGGTTTTTAAACCTGGTCACTAAGGCTTCCTGGTTCGTAAAAAGTCAAATAAGTTGACTTTGTTGGCCACAGAAAGTCTTTTTTCGATGTTGGTCTCGATAGCATCGCCATCACATGCGTGCCAACGGTGTCACTGTTCCTGATTTTTTTTATTGAGATACCCTCATTCGCTGATCCTTGTGCATCATAGCGGTTCATTCTCGCTTCAGCTGCGGGCCAGTGCAGTCGCTCCGCCAACAGCAGCTAGAATCGTTCAGTGTGATAGTGCAGCGCAACATCACGCCAAACGTTAAGAACATTGTATTCGCAACAGTGTTCAGTGACTATAGCTATTCAACTACGAGTGCTTTAGTAGTTGAATGAACCACACTGTTTTATCCAACACAGGGCGAGTGGTTAGTGAAGCCCTAAATTCGTTATATCATTCGGAAGAGTCATCTAATGTGGTTCCCGACGAAAGCAACGTGAATCTCACCGACAGCATGGAATTCATCGAAATTCCGCCTCAACGCCAACACTTCGCAAGTAACAACATCCAATTCGGGGTCGGATCATCAGGCCAGCCCGAGGAACGAATGCATTCTCAACAGTCAGCCGCCTCAGCCCAACCGTATCACAACAAGGTAATGTCGCAAGGAAAGCGAGCCAGCGATGACGACAGTGATAACAGAGACCTTAAACGTGTAACCACAGACAGTCAGCCCCCGGCAGGGTCGAACCTACAAAATCAATATAACGTAGAAATCAAAAACAGATTTAGTTGGCTAAACGAAGAAATCCCAGATGATCTAAGTGACGAAAATAAAATCCCACCAATTTTTGTTACTAATTTTGAAAACCAAGTTTCTCTCGCGAATGAAATAAAGTTTAATGTTTCATCCAACTTCACTACAGAATTCAAAAATCAAAAGATTCGAATCCAATTCCAATCAGTGACCGACTTCCGAAAAGCAGTTAAATATTTTCTGGCCACCAAAAAACAATTTCACACGTATTCGGATAAAATTAGTAAAAAATACTCCATAGTTATCAAGAATATTCATCCTTCAATCTCAGAAAGTGAAATATTAGCCGAAATCAAAAACAAATTCAACTCAGCTATAAAAGTTACACGTCTGTATAAAAACAATTCCCCCATCCCAGTAGTGGCAGTAGACTTTGATGGAACCCACAAAATCGAGGATGTGTTGGAAATAAAACAAATAGGTAATAACATAGTGAAACCAGAAAGAAGAAAGAAAACCAAGGGCCCCCTACAATGTTACCGGTGTTTAGACTTTGGTCACAGCAAAAACAATTGCAATCATTCAATTTCATGTGTGTTTTGTGCAGGTGATCACTTATCAGCAAACTGCGAACAAAAGAACTCCACTCCTACATGTAAACATTGTCTCGGGAAGCATAGGGCCGACCTCAGATCAGTAGAATGTCCATACTACCGAAAAATTTTAGAAAGTAAAAGAAACAATCCTAATGACAGACTTAGGAACAATCCTAATCCACCGCAATTTAATACAACAAACTTTCCAACACTACCTCCAACCAACAACATACCTAATTTCTCACACGCAACAAATATCAACCACCAACAAAACACAAGAAACACAAATTACCAGCAACATAACAACCAACAGACAAACATAAACTACAACAATTTCAATATTGGTAACTCATTCATACAAAACATCACTCAATCCATAACTAATCACATCATTAATTTTATAAATTCATTAATTCCAACAATTATCCAGAATATCCAACAATCAATTGCTATGACATTTAGCAACAATTATAGATCACCATAGCGATATAATTATATTAAACTGGAATGCGAATGGCATTATCAACAAAAGATCCGAATTACAACACTTCCTACATGCTAACAGAATTGATATAGCATGCATCACAGAAACACATCTCAACCAAGAAAACTCATTCTTCATTCAGGGATACATAACAATCAGAACAGACAGACAAAACTCGAAAGGTGGAGGAGTATTAATACTAATAAAATGCAGTATACCACATCACCAGATTACTCTACCACACACGCCCGGACTCGAAACAGCAGCAATTAATGTAAAGTATAATAATAATAGGACAATTACAATAGTAACTGCTTACAAATCTCCAAATATAAAAATCAATAACACCAACATATACACATTATTACAACTACCAAACCCATTCATTATTGCAGGTGATCTAAACTCTAAACACTACTCATGGGGATGTCGAACTACGAATCCAGCTGGCAAATACTTATACAACATAAAAAGGAACTTGAATCTCAACATATTATCACCAACCGAACCCACTTACTTTCCATATGATCCAAACAAAAGTCCAGATATACTTGACATAGCTGTTACTAATATTAAAACTCAGTTCATTTCTACAACGTACCATGAACTAGATTCAGACCACTTACCAGTAATAATTTCAACTCGAGTAGAAAAGCCTCCTTCAACACCCCCACCCACTTTAAATACTTATCACATTAACTGGAAGTACTTTAAATGTTCCATAAATAAATCCATACCTCCATTTCACAACCTGAACTCTCCCCAAGAAATTAACCAAGCAATCATGACCCTCAACAATATAATACTTAGTAATATTAGCAACAGTCATATTCAAAAAAGCCTAGATGTTAACAAAATAATGCACAAACCACTCCCAACTAATATAATTAACTTAATCCGAATAAAAAATAAAACAAGAAGACTTTGGAATTCACTAAGAATTCCCTCTTTAAAAAAAGAATTAAACCTGCTAAATAATATTTGTAAAAAGGTTCTAAACAGATATAAACAAGAACAATACAATTCATATATCAATAGCTTAAATACTAAAAACAACTCACTATGGCAGTTTACTAAGAAACTCTTAAAAAAAAGAACAAGCATTCCCCCATTAGCAACTAGTGATGGTAAAAAATACTCCCCAATGGAAAAAGCTGAAGTACTGGCTTCACACTTTGTTGACACTTTCACCCCCAACAACACCCCCAAAGATCCGAAACACGGCGAAATAATGACAATGTTCAATGCTCCCCTATATGATGTTCCCCATCAAATACAATTCATATCCCCTAATGAAATAAGAAAAATAATAAAGGACATGCCAAATAAAAAAGCTCCAGGCCAAGATCGGATCAACACAATCATTCTAAAAAATCTACCAGAGAAAGCTGTAGCTTTTCTAAATAACATTTACAACTCTGTATTGAGAACAGGATACTTCCCTCAAACATGGAAACACTCAGTCATTCACCCAATAGCAAAACCGAGCATGAATCACTCAAAAGCCGAGAATTACAGACCTATCAGCCTGCTTCCTATAATGTCAAAAATCTTAGAGAAATTAATACTCTTCAGATTGAACAAATATATCAAGAAAACAAACAGTATTCCACAACACCAGTTTGGCTTCAAGTCACAATACTCTACCACCCATCAACTACTTAGGCTTATGGAACACATTCACACTGCATTTCAAAAGGGACAACATACCATCGCTGCATTCGTAGACATTTCGCAAGCATTCGACAGAATTTGGCATCCAACTCTCTATTTTAAATTAATTTCAATAGGTACACCTAAATATCTAGTATTTATTATCCTTAGCTACGTAACAAATAGAACATTTTCAGTTTCAGTCGAAGGCCACTGTTCCAACCCAAGGAAAACTGCTACTGGGGTTCCCCAAGGTTCACCACTTTCCCCACATTCACCACTTTATTAGTTGGACACCAACTAATAAAACAATTAAATATTTGGGCTTAAACTTCGATACCCGACTCAACTGGAAGCAACATATAGAGGTAAAAACTCATCAAGCCAAAATCAAACTAATTCAACTCCGATCCTTACTGAATCAACATAGCCAACTCTCCAAATCCAATGCTCTATTACTCTACAAAACAATAATCCGGCCGACATTACTCTATGCTTGTCCCATCTGGACCAATGCAGCTAATTCCAACCTAAACAAAATACAAGTTATCCAAAATAAATTTTTAAGGTTAATTACAAAAGCACCATGGTTCATCACCAACAATCAATTACACAATGATTTAAATATAAACACAATAAAAAACCAAATAGCCTATCTTGCACATAACTTTTACACTAACCTTCCCCTAATTCAAGCAACATCCTTCTATAAACTAGGCAAAGCCCCCAATTATCGAACGAGAATTAACAACAGATTTCCCCTCCATTCATTTTATAAAATATTCGCAAACTTGGAATAATACTAATCTGAGGTGCTACCTGCTTCCTCTCCCAGTATATCTATATATATAAAAGAAAGTCGTGTTAGTTACACCACTTATAACTCAAGAACGGCAGAACAGATTTGGCTGAAAATTGGTAGGGAGGTAGCTTAGAGCCAGGAGACGGACATAGGATACTTTTTATCCCGTTCGACAGCGTTCCCGTGTGACTTGACATGAAACGTCAGTCACTATAAAACGTGGTATAACAAAAAAGAATCAGACTTGGAATAACAAAACGCAAATGACAGCTATGTAATTGACGTAAAATGACAGCTATGTAATGACGTATGGATGACAATTTGATATTTGTAAGAAATCAATATTAAAAATTTTTCTATTAAATAAATAATTAACAAGTGGATTGAAGTGAAGTGAAGTTTAATTAATAATGCCGCGACCAAGACGATCGAATCTTTCCCGACAAAGCCGTAATGCAAGAAGAATACAAAATACTGCAAATGAAAGGACTGAAGAAGAACAAGAAATTGCACGTGAACAGCGCCGTGATAGTATGGCTCGACTTCGTGCTTCTCAATCACGAGAGCAAAGTGAAGCAGCCCGTGAAACAGCTCGGTTGGCAATGCAGAATCGTCGAGCGAACAACAGAAGGCAACAAATAGATAATTTGCGACGCAGAACAAGATATTTAGCTGATTTGAATCGAGCAGCGTTTCGATACGATTGCAGCAATGATTACAGCTTGCATCCTAGCGTTTGCTTTGGGCAAATGGACGTTGTTTGCAAGTATTGTGGTGCATTAAAGTTTTCCGGAGAAACGCCTGGATTATGCTGCCTTAATGGTAAAGTGAAATTGCCAGTGTTGACTCCGCCACATGAGCCATTGTATTCATTGCTTTGTGGCGCAACACAAGAATCACGCCACTTTCTTGCAAATACTCGAAAATACAATAGTTGTTTCCAAATGACGTCATTTGGGGCAGACATTATCGAAGAAGGAGGATTTAATCCGACATTTAAGGTATTTATTTTTGTATTTACATAGAATGTAGTTAAAGAATAACTTAATTTATCTATTGGTATGTATTATATTTGCTAATACTGAACTCTACTCTCCCACAGAAAAAGTGTTTATAACCCAGTTAATACTGTCTGGTTTTTATTTTGTAGATACAAGGACAGATTCACCATCGAATTGGATCATTACTACCTTTCGAAGATACACAGAATAAATTTTTACAAATATATTTCATGGGCAACATGGAAGAACAACTTGATCGACGCCTAGGGATCAATGCAGGAATGAAGCGAGCAATTATTCAAGACTTGCAGTGTCTGCTTCATGAACATCATGCGTTGGTCAGATTGTTTAAGAGTGCTTTAGAGCGCATGCCAAATGATGACTATAAAGTTGTCATCAAAGCAGATAAACGACCATCTGGAACACACGAACGCACATTTAATGCTCCAACAGTAGACGAAGTTGCCATCCTGATTGTTGGTGAACAATTGGAAAAACGCGATATTGTGCTTACACGTCGCGATTCTGGGCAACTGCAACAAATATCTGAAACTCATCGATCATATGACGCATTGCAATACCCACTGATGTTTTGGCAAGGAGAAGATGGATATTATTTTAATATTAAAATGATAAATCCATTGAATGGTAAAGTATCAGTATCTTAATAATGGTTAATGTCTGTATTATTTGTCTTTGAAATGGTTAATTATCAAATTTTTAATTTCAGGTGAAGAAACTACAAAGAAAGTTAGCTCAATGAATTATTATGCATATCGTTTGATGATTCGTCAAAATGCTGACAACTATTTGCTGCGGTTTCGTCGATTGTTTCAGCAGTATTGCGTTGACATGTATGTAAAAATAGAAACGGAACGTTTAACATTTATTAGGTTGAACCAAGCCAAACTGCGTTCTGAGGAGTACATCCATTTACGTGATGCAGTTAGTACTGAAGGAAATGCAGCTAATATTGGTCGATTAACTATTCTGCCGGCGACGTACATTGGTAGCCCACGTCATATGCATGAATATGCACAAGATGCAATGACATATGTTCGTCATTAAGGCCGGCCAGATCTCTTTATTACTTTTACCTGTAATCCAAAATGGATAGAAATTACTCAATTGCTGCTTCCCGGACAAACATCAAATGATAGACATTACATCACAGCACGTATATTCAGGCAAAAAATTCGGTCCCTGATGAACTTTATTGTTAAACAACGCGTCTTTGGAGATACTCGATGCTGGATGTATTCAATCGAATGGCAAAAGCGAGGCCTGCCGCACGCACACATTCTTATTTGGTTAGTGGAAAGAATTCAGCCTGACCAAATAGATGATATCATATGTGCCGAGATTCCTGATCATGAAGTCGATCCAGACCTACGTGATGTTGTTACTACTAATATGATTCATGGACCGTGTGGTGCCATCAATCCCCAATCACCTTGCATGGTCGATGGAAAGTGCTCTAAACGATATCCACGGAAATTAACGGCGGAGACTGTCACTGGCAACGATGGGTATCCGCTGTATCGGCGTCGATCACCAGATGACAACGGTCGAACTGTCACAACGAAAGTGAAAAGAATGGATTTCGTTGTCGACAACAGTTGGATTGTTCCATATTCGCCACTTATTTCTAAAACGTTCAAGACACATTGCAGCGTTGAATACTGCAATTCAGTTAAGTCCATAAAATATATTTGCAAATATGTCACGAAAGGCAGTGATATGGCGGTTTTTGGATTGCAATCCTCAAATACCAACGATGAAATTTCACGCTATCAAGTTGGTCGTTATGTGAACTGTAATGAAGCGATTTGGCGTATATTCGCATTTTCAATTCACGAACGTCATCCTACTGTTTTGGCGGTGCATCTGGAGAATGGTCAACGAGTATATTTCACGGCTTCGAATGCTACGCAACGTGCTGAAACACCTCCAGCAACTATATTGACCAGTTTTTTTGCAATCTGCCAAAGCGATCAGTTTGCACGAACTTTGCTTTACTCGGAGATGCCACGTTATTATACTTGGAATGCTTCATCCAAGAATTTTCAAAGACGGAAGCAAGGTGATGCGGTTCCTGGGTATCCAGATGTGCGTTCTACTGATGCTCTTGGTCGTATGTATACAGTTCATCCAAAGAATGATGAATGTTTCTATTTGCGGTTGTTGCTGGTAAATGTGCGTGGGCCAACTTCATTTGAGACACTACGAACTGTTAATGGTGTAATATTCCCAACATATCGTGCTGCATGTGAAGAATTGAACTTATTAGAAAACGATACCCATTGGGATACGACAATCGCTGAAGCCATTATCTCTGCATCTCCAAGTCAGATACGCACATTATTCGCTATCATAATTTCGACATGTTTTCCATCAAACCCATGTAACCTGTGGCACAAATACAAGGATAGTATGTCAGAAGATATTTTACATCAAAGTCGTGTCAGTTCCAGAAATCACGATATTGAGATGAATGAGGAGATACATAATCGTGCTTTACTCTTGATCGAAGATATGTGTTACCTCATGTGCGGTAATTTATTAATCAGGTTAGGAATGCCAGCGCCAAATCGTGAAATGAATGACGCATTTAATCGAGAATTGGAACGGGAACGTGAATATGATCACCAGGAATTAGATTTAGTAGTTCAAAGGAATGTACCCCTGTTGAATTACCAACAAAAGGAAGTTTATGATACTTTAATGAAGGCAATCGCTGATGAAAATGGTGGTTTATATTTCCTAGATGCCCCTGGTGGAACTGGCAAGACATTCCTTATGTCATTAGTTTTAGCAACTGTTCGGGCGAGATCCAACATAGCGGTTGCAGTTGCTTCTTCTGGAATAGCAGCCACATTGTTAGAAGGATGCCGTACGGCTCATTCAGCATTCAAATTACCGTTAAATCTTCAAACTATTGAAGAACCAACGTGTAATATTGCAAAACACTCAACAATGGCCAAAGTTTTAGCGGCATCGAAAATCATCATTTGGGACGAATGCACAATGGCGCATAAACGTGCATTAGAAGCACTTAACCGAACATTAAAAGATTTACGCAATGACTCGAGATGTTTTGGAGGAGCAATGATTTTACTGTCTGGCGATTTCCGCCAAATACTACCAGTAATTCCAAGATCTACGGCTGCCGATGAAATAAACGCTTGCCTCAAATCGTCAAATCTATGGCGCTATGTGAAGAAACTGCAGCTGACAACAAACATGAGAGTTACATTGCTTAATGATACATCTGCTGAAGATTTCTCGGAGCAATTGCTGACTATCGGTAATGGTCAAGTACCTGTCGATGAATCGAGCGGATTAATATCATTTCCAAATAATTTCTGTAATTTTGTCTCATCAAAAGACGAACTTATCAACAATGTATTTCCAAATATTATTTCTAACTACAAAAATAATGAATGGTTGAGTGAGCGAGCAATTTTAGCGGCTAAGAATAAAGATGTAGATGACCTGAACTACATAATTCAAAATAAGATCATTGGAACAATGCATTCATTCAAATCTATTGACTGCGTCACAAATGAAGATGAAGCCACCAACTATCCAATTGAATTTTTAAACTCTTTGGACGTGCCTGGCTTACCACCGCACAATTTATGCCTAAAGGTTGGCTCCGTAGTAATCATGCTTCGAAACATAAACCAACCAAAACTGTGCAACGGTACGCGTTTGGTGGTTAGTAAATTGATGAACAATGTAATTTACGCTACGATAATGATAGGAAAATTCAAAGGTGAGGAAGTTCTCATTCCGAGGATCCCGATGATCCCAACCGATATTACGTTTGAATTTAAAAGACTTCTATTTCCGATACGTCTTGCATTTGCCATGACCATCAACAAATCACAAAGCCAATCCTTAAAAGTTTGTGGTTTAAATCTAGAACATTCATGTTTTTCCCATGGTCAATTATACGTGGCATGTTCACGGGTCGGAAGACCATCTGCGTTGTTTGTTTTTGCGCCTGATAATAAAACAAAAAATGTCGTGTATCACAAGGTACTTAAGTGAAGAGCAACCTATGTACTAAAATACAGAAATAATAATGAATGATTAATGTAGTTATTTAATTTTTTTTGTATTTTTTCCAATAAAAAAAAACACAATCTGCTTATTTATTGCCATTAAGGCGGAACAAAGTTCGCCGGGTCAGCTAGTTGTTTTATATAATTGTAATGTATAATTTTAAGTTAATGTAAGTTAGTATAAGATAGGTTAAGATCATCAATCATTTGCAGAGTTAATATGTAAACTGAACAATGTAATGTCTACCAAAATAAAAATAAATAAATAAAATATAAAATATAATCATAGCGGTTCTTGTGCGTTTATAAGTATTGCCTGGGGAATAGCTCTTGTGATCTTTGGGATGGAATTGGTATTGCTAACGATTCACAAAATGAAAAAAAAAAAGATTTGTATTTTTTATGTTTATATGTTTTTATTCGGCGCATTTAGTTTGGTTTTAAAGCGCTCGCGGGTTCAACTATCGCCATGGGCATAGAGGTAGTGTTGTGTTCTGTGGTTTGGTTGCGATTTTTCAAAATCACCGTGCTTCTCTTAACAAAATAATTATTCCTTCTCTTTCCTCCCTTTTGCCAAAATGGATCCTCGTGACGGCGTGTGTGAGTGCATGTAAACAGGTAGAGGATGGTCGTCAATGGTTGTACGCAAATGATATTTGCATATATTCATCCCTAGATGTATGCCAGTTACTTTGGCAGTGAGGCTAGCCATGGCAACATTTTGCACCGCGAATACGTTACTGTGTGGTGTCGCAGAAAGTGGTGTGTTGTGGAGAATTTTCTGTTATTTGATTAGTGTTGAATCATGTAAGTTATATGGGTTCTTATCACGTTGAGATACAAGATCACAGTTACAGTTCTGAATCTGTAACTTATAGGGAAAATTCCCAGGTGAATTAATTAAATCACCATAAAACGAAATGTTTGTGTTGATGGTATGTGAAAAGATATTCTGAGTTGGATAAATTGCACCAGCATCACGAAGTGTGTCACCCATTACAAACTTATTCCGAGTTTAACCACAATCCCCTCCAATATTAACGGTAGTTTTAACGCAATGTCATCCAAAGCTCTGATTTAAAGAAGTCTCTGATCAATCCTAATTTGCCTCTTTTCGAATAATTTGTCAATTTTACACCCTAAACAAAGTTCCTAAACGAAATACGTAAACGAGTTTTGCAATTACTGAATGTTAGATGTTGATTTAGCGGAAGTGGCTAATGCTATTAGCCATTGGATTAATAAATATTGTTACTGAAAAGGCATTGTCTCAACATTTTATTACTAACTTAGCTTGTGACAACATCCATAGAATAATTAAATTCATTGAAGTTGTTTTAAATAAAACTGAAGAACTATTTTAGAAAACGCTGTAATAATATGATGCTTTTAAGAGACCAATCAGCTATTCTACTATTAAGAAGTCTAAAAGTTAAGAAAATAATTATAAAAAAATACTTTGGGCGACGATAGATGGTAACAGACAAAAGTAAATGGCAAGTTCGAATAGCTAGCCGAGACCAAATAGAAAACCAATACGGAAAAGTCAGTGACAACCTGTAGTACCACTAGTTTATCTACAACAATTGTGACTCCACTTAACTGCTCTTCTTCGTTCTACCCCACTATATATCATTATATAATTTTCCAGGTGTTTTGTTCCTTCAAGTTTCTTTTTTATTTCTGAAATAATGTCTATATTTATCCCTTTCTCTATTAGTTACCGATCTATTTCATTTCTTTTGTAAACAGATCCCTGACATTCCAAACAGCAATCTTTAATATATCCTTTATTCTATATCTCTTAAACTTTTGCTTGAAAAAATCGTCATACGTTCGACCCGGTTATCTTTTTTTAAACTTCTGAATATTTTACGTGGGAAGGTTACCAGCCCTTCGCAGAACTTCTAAGCAGAGAAGAGGCTGGGTTTTTCCATCGAGATTGTCTCCTCTAGGCGAGTTGGCTTCCCGTTGCCTGAAAAACCTCGCCTACCCTTCTCCCCCTCTCCTAAGCTACACGGCCTCTTCATCTCCACTAAGCTGATGGTTTTCTATGCCTAGTCCTCTTCTGGAGTTACTTCCCGGAGTTCTCTTCTTGGTGTTGAGGTCCTCTTGTAAAGTACTTCTTCGTCTGACACCTTACCTTCGACCTGTCCGGCAAGGGGGGCGCTGCCAGTAGCTAGGCTATTGCCGTCATAGCTCTCAGGGTCACGGGGATACTCAAGCTCTACCACATGTTCCTTTTTCTTCCCTTCAAAAAAAATTGAAAGCATTTGTAGCGGGTTTTAAGAAAAGTTCTTTTTTTAAAATTTAATTAACTTTAAGCAAAAATTAGGACTAAAAATACTGTTTTTATCAAAACATTGTACATGACCTTTTTTGATGAGAGGTTCTTTGAGAATAGATATTATTTAAGGCAAAAATCTTTATCTTCAATTTTCTTGTTAAATGTTTTGTTACTTATCAGTTTTCTAGTTAAATTTTCTATGTTAAAGTTATGCAATTTTCGAAAATACAATGAGTTTGCTGAAAATGAGACATGAAATACAATGCATTTCTTTTTTATCGTCTTTTGATATATACTAGGAGAAAGTTAAAAAAAATAAAGCGACATTTAGGAAAAAATATTTAAAAAAAATTAAAAATCCTTATAGTTCACAAAATAATGACACACATATGACGTCTATTGACCTGGAAAAGACCTATAACAGTGCTCCTAGATGCACAATTTGGCACAGCAAAGACAAAAGAGTTTTCCAGAAAAAATGGGTTAATTTGGATAAAAAGTCTACCAGAATACTGAAGGGTATCAAAATGGGGAAGAAAATTACTCGAAGTATTAAAACAAGGATGTAGTTTATTGCCACTTCTGATTAACATATACATGAAACAATTTTTGGAAATGGGAATTCTCGTATATGATAGGTTTCTACATTATCTTCTCTTTGCAAATGATCAGGTCATTGTGGCCTCAGATCGGGAAGATGTGGAATTTATGCTTATTAGGAAATTAAAAGAAGAATACGAAAATTTGGGACTTAAAACCAACTTTAAATAGATCGAATATTTATGTATCGGAGATGATGCCTGTAATATTAGTTGCTGATAACGAAATAGCAAACTTCAAAATTTAAAAATCTGCGGACTACAATAACTGACGATGGGTAAATTGATGAATATATATTACCACTAGGCTCCCATTGGGCAAAGAAATACAATGAAAGCTCTACATGGCTTTACATGGACTTGTGTATTAAGACCAGATACAAAGAGAAGAATATTCCCCAGTGTAGTGGAAAATATCGTATTATATGGAGGAGAAATCTGGCCTTTATGAAAACACTGTTGAGAGAGAATACGGTCAGTAGAGCTCGACTTCATGAGAAATTATTTGAAGATAACAGGCTGGACAAGACCAGGAACGAAGTGGTACGGGAATGAGCTGGGGTTCAAACAACCATAAGCAGGAGACTAGAAAATAAAGCTCTTCAACGGTGTGGAGGATGTTAAGTGAGAGATGGTCAAAGCAAATTTTAAGTTGGATACCTAAAAGAAGGACCTGTTTTGATCTGAAAGGCCTATTTACAGGAAGTGATGGAGGAGAAAGGATTAGAATGTCAATGGGAGAACCGAAAAATATGGAAATTGAAAACGGGTAACTCTAAGCAGTAGAAAACGTCGAAGAAGTATTTAATTTTTAATGGATGCTTTCCTCTTCCGAACTATTGAGGATGCCCTATCCTAGTCCGAACGCCATTTAACGTTTCGTGCGAACGTCGGTTAACGCGAAGTTTTCCGCCGTCGTGAAATTTGTTTTCTAAAACACGCACGTACTAAAACATGTATGCAAAAAGCCATAGTAAAATGACAAGCTTTCTAGTATTACACGCAATAAACTCTTTAACTCTAAAATTCAGGGAATTGAAGTGATCAGAGAAGGAGCGTGTTAAATGTATTCGCGGATAAATAAAAGTCAACTGACAGTTTCAAGGAGGCAAGCGAGTGGACTGTGTTCTAAAAAAGCCCCAGCTTGAACTCTACACAATAGGAATATCAAATAGCCATGGTTCGATATTACATCGTGGAATTGCACATGACGATTCTATTAGTAATTTGGAATGGCTGGGTTTTAGCAAACCGATTAGACCTGATGCCTCATTTTTCAAATAAATCCCTAGAAAGAAACAATGAAATATCCATACTCTCATTTCCAATGATAAATGGATTAAGAGGACATTATTTCAATGTGGCGCTCATAGACGGTATGCCGGAGTATTCTTGGGAGAGCAAAGAGGGAAAGATAATCTACGACGGACCCGTTTTTAACTTTTTGCAAACCCTGATACAGAAGACAGGTATTATTATTCATAAGAAGCCTGCAGGGAATTTCGGTATACTGATGGAAATGCTTATTTCAGGCGAGGCTGAATTCTCTGTGACCGCGTTATATTTAACTGCCGAGAGATTGAAGGTGTTGGACTACACAGCAACTGTGTCTGCTAGTCCTTTCTGCTTGGTGATGAAAAGAGCTCCATATTTCTCATTTGGAAGGGTTCTTCTCTCACCGTATCACCCTTCTACATGGGCGGCTTTATTTCTGTCCTTGAGCGCTTTGACCGGGACTTGGTATGTGGTGCAAGACTTTTACCTGCTGCGGGCCAGACACATCAAGAATTCGTGTGGTAGCAGCGTGGCGCACGCATTCTTAGACGTGATTCAAGTGATAATGTGTAGTTCCTGTACGCGTATGGTGGAAACAAATGCGCAGAGAATAGCGTTCACTGCCCTTCTGTTGTTTGCCACTGTTGTGAGCAACGCGTACTCCGGCCAGCTCTTGGGGCTGCTGGCAAATCCACCGCGTCACAAGGACCCCAACACGTTGCAGGAGGCTGCTCGCATCGTCGAAACTGTGTACCTTCCAAAAAGCCTCGAGGCTCTTGTTGTATGTGCAAATGAAAACGGTTCATTAAACGAATTTACAAGTAAAGTTGAACTAATAACTTATGGGTTCATTCTTGGTATTCTTCGTAGAATGGCAAAGAACGGAAAAGAAAGTATATTTTACAGTGCGAGAGACTTTGGTATTGTGGGTCATTACAAAGAATTAATGGACAAAGGTGATCGAACGCTCCACATCGTCCCCGACTGTTTATTAACACCTGGTCATGAAAGCTTCCTGATTCGTAAAAATTCATTGTTCTACGGAGTGTTAAATAAGGTAGCGTTGTTGGCAAAAGAAGGTGGTTTGTTCGATCATTGGTCTCGATCGAATCGCCACCATATGAATGCCAACGGTGTCACTGTTCCTGAAAACGTCTTTCTGAGCCACCCTCATTCTTTGACCCTTGAGCAACTTAGCGGTTCTTTCGCGTTTATAAGTACTATCTGGGCCATAGCGCTTGTGATCTTCGCGATAGAACTAGTATTTATGAGAATTTCTAGAATGAAAACAACAATTTGTTTGTGACACATCTTTTAAGGACTATATTCTTTGTATATAATTTAATATTTATATGTTTTCATTTAAAGAATAATTATGAAAATCTTTAGACCTAAAAAATTATGTATGTATATGAACTATTATAATATACAGTACAACCGACTGGAAGAAAAAAGTACAAGAAAAAAGAACACAACAAACCCACTAATAATAGAAAAATTATTAAACGTATTAAAAGAAATGAAATGTAGAAAAGCTACTGGTATAGATCAAATAAAAGTAGAATTACTCAAATATGAAAGCACTTTTCTCCATTTAACCCATTATATCCCATCGTATGATTTATCATAGGCAAACGCTTAACGAATGTTTTTCGTTTTAGAATGCTTAATTTGAACAAGAGTCACATTTCGTTGATATACTTTTAGTTTGAATTCTATTGTAGTTCAAACGTTTGGCACTAATGTGCAGGAGTGTTTTATCTTGTAGTTTGAAGAATTTTAAATAGTTGCTGCATTGTCGCTGCGTCACACCATGTGCAGTCTGCAAGTAGAAAATCATTTCCTATTATTACTTGTATTATTTTGGTAAAATAATAGCGGAGCATGTTTATGAAAACTCGGAATATTAATATTAGCATAGTTTTATTAACATCCATTTGATTATCTTCGCACTATTCACATTGAAATTGAAACGTACAGTGGGCATTAGAAGGATACTTTCTTGCAATTTGTTTTGGCCACTTCAGATTAGATTTGAGTGAAGAGAGAGACGTGGAGGACGTTCTTAACATTCTCAACTCTATCGAAGATGGTGAAAATTTAAGAGTACTTATTGATGTATGTCAGGAACATGAATTTGCTCTTTTGCCTCCCAACGATGGAAAAGACACCAATAAACATCACATCGGTAGTAATTCAGAAGGGTGCCCAGTTACTCCAAAAAATTATGCTAGCTGAAGCTGCGAAAGTAAAAACAATCAGCAGTAAAGAGTTCATTACAAACAGTATTTCTTCTCATGCCAGGAAATCTGTTTCCAATTCTGAACAAATCCATGCCCTAAAGTAGCACAATCTCGAATTAGGAAAAGCAGACACTGAAAAAGAAAGAATTGAATTCTTTACATACATTTGGTACTTCTAGTAAAAGAATTCCAGATGTAATTGAACAGCTCCGCATCTTTCTCGGGAAGTAGAAATTGATTTGGTAGAAATGCTTATGAAAGAAATCGCAAGATATGCTAGTTAAAAAGGACAATGGTACAATGATTTTGACAAATTTCAACATTTATTTCATGTAAATGAAAATAATAACATTGTTAAAGAGAAAAAGGTTTAAAGTTAAACTGAGATTTAGCAGTACCATTTGGATCGCATTTCTCTTCAGATCAAGCCAAACCAGCACATTACGGCACTACTTCATGAAGTAGTTTATAAGAGGAAAGACAATACAATATGGCTTTTGGTATTTAGCGATATGTAATGGTTGTGTTGTGAAATTTCAGCATAATATCGGCGCAAGCAAGCAGTCCTAAGAAAACACAAGGACACTGTAGTTGAAAATATTTGTATTGGCTACATTCCTCAAAAAATAACTATTTACATAGATAATTATTATAATTTTTTTCCGTTACTTCAAACACTGACTTTACGTAGAGTTAAATGTATTGTAACAGTGAGAAATGACCATTTAGAGAAAGCTGTCTAACAAGATTTAAAGCAAGAACTCAAGAGGTTAGGTTAGTTGTTCTCCTTTATTTACTTCTACTACTTGTAACATCGTGATAATTGTCTAGAAATCCCTAAAAATATATAAAACAGGAATTTGTAATTTCCTTTTTCAATCACATGCCAAGAATTTGGTTTTTTACTCTTCAGTGTCTGAAATGTGTTTCATTTAAAACTCAGCAACTACCCCTTACTTCTCACTGTATGATGTATCATACGTGAACTATTTCATTGAATTTGAACTCACATTCAAAAAATAACGTACAAAATGTCATCAAGTACCCTTCGGTATCCCTCCTGTGAAATTTGATCAAAATCCGAGAACATTTTCAATTGGGGATATAATGGGTTAAGATTACTACATATCACATGTATTATATCGCAACAATGCAAATAGCCTTAATAATATATGTTTAAAAAGGTGATCAAAGTAACTAAAAATTATAGTTATTAGCCTTTTAAACACAACATACAAAATCTACAGTAAAGTGATACAAAAGAAGATTGAGACGGTATCTGAAGTTATAGTATTAGAGTAAAAGGACTTTAGAAAGTAATGATGTTAAACAGATAATGTTTTTATATGGAATCAAATAATAGAGAAAAGAAGCAAGATTAATGTAGACACACATATTGCTTTCATTAATTTTGGAAAAACCTTCGAATGAGTACACAGGTCAAAATTATAAACCATAATGGTGTCAAAACATTTAATAAACGTAGCTGAGATTCTATATAAAAATCCGAATTGAAATAATTTCACCTTAATCACAATCATGAAATCCTAACCAAGGATTAAAACTGGATTGCAGCCTTTTCCCGTCATTATTTAATATCTTTATAGAGGAAATTCTTAGAGAATGGAGATTAAAAATAAAAAAGGATTAGATTGAACGGAAATAATTACACCAGTACTCTGCTATTTGCTGATGATCAAGTCATTACATCCGGAAAGGAAGATGATCTCCAAATGGCACTCCATCAGTTAAATCTAATGTCATCTAATCATAGCTAAACATTATAATATGAAAATATCAAAACAAAAACGAAGTGTCTTGGCTTTTAAATGAGTTTATCTGATTAAAACAAAAATATGCCTGAATAACCAAACAATAGAGCAAGTGACTCATTTCAGTTATTTGGGATGTGATATAGGTTCTGATCGGAGTCAAGATATAAACTAATGGTGTTACAACGGCACATACTTTCTCGCGTTATTGGAAACAGCTACGTAATATTGAAGTATTAAATTTTCTGGGTTACTAACACCTCAGCCAATTCGTGAAAACATCCAATTCAAAAATTAAGTGCCTGTGATGCATGTCTGCATTCATTTCGATAGTTAGGAGCAGCAATCATTTCTTACTTTGATGAAACAAACAGGAATACTTTTGACTGATACAGTATTCGCAGCAAATTATACAGAAGAGAGCAACGCCCTGTTGCTACTGTTGCTAGAGCAGCGTTGTGAAATATGTATATTCGCTTCGAGAATAATAACAATAGCAAAAGCACTTATTTCCATCTGTATTCAGATTACAACTTTTTTATCAGTGAGTCGTAGTACATCATACATAGTTGATAAATGTCTCTAATAATAATAAAGTAATTAAATTACTAATTTTCTACAATTTGTAATATAAAGTTAATTTAATACCGCCTTTTTATATATTATAGACACCACCTGAAATTGAACACAGGGAAATAAGCCTTTATGGTAATACGTTCGTTAGATCAAGTACGGTGAAGTACCCCCAAAAAGTACCTTAAATAGAAGTAAAAGCTCTGTTCATCGAGACGGTAAAAACAATTTGGCACTTGCTGGCATAATTTTTTAATAAAAGTTTAAACGAATATAGGCTCTTATGGAAAAATGTTCGCAGGCATATTTTTTTGTGGTTCACCTCCCGCCGCCTCATTAACATGGCTGTATCTTGATTAGTTGTCTGGTACAAACGAAAATTCAGGTGGAACTATCCGGTACAAATCAGGTACAATCGATTGAGTATGATTTTACTATTTTCTACATTTGCTGAGAAGAGAATGGTGGTGGAGTTCCGGTTCACCTCCCACCGCCTCATTAACATGGCTGTATCTTCGTTAGTTTTTTGGTACAAGCGAAAATTCTGGTGCAACTATCCGGTACAAACGATTTATAACGTTTTCAAATAGTTTTACGATGGCGGCTGTACCAGTGTGAAGTTGGCACTACCACAGTAAAAAGTGCTGTATCTTGTAAGTAGTTTTGGTACAAACGAATGTTTTTGTGGTACAAATGGGTACAAACCAGGTACAAACGAATGGTAATAGTTTCAGTAGTTTGGGTTGTGGGGGTGCCAACTTCACGGACATCGTGTATTGGTTACTTTTAAGTGCATGATTGCATGCATAATCTTAACACTTTTAGTGCATAATTATCCGGGTTCTCTCATGACAAATAGAAGAGTATTTTGAGCAAAAATTAAAAACTTTTTAGCAAATATCCACACAAATTTGACAATTATAACTCCGTTTCGTACAGCTAAATCATGTCACAACAATGAGACATAATATACTGGAATGACGCGGAATCCCATTGTTGCGTTCCCTGCATTGTTGATATTCTCTGGATGGTAGCAATTTTTATTTCAGATATTTCAAATATGTTTTAAATAATTTCTAAAAGATTAATGTGTAAATGTATAACGAAAGGTCTAATGTAAGAAACGAACAAAGCAGTATTAAATAATATACAATATCTGGTTTACGAAGCATCCAAGTACGTGGAATATTTCATGAAGCGCAGTAAAATCGCATAATTGCCGCCATTTTACAGAAAATACAATCATATTTTCAAAACATTGAATTTGATCTTATTTGAAGATCAATTTTTTATACCTACATTACATTACGAAACAAAAATTGTATTTTGACAATTGTACTTATAAAAACACGCCGAAAACGATGCGCAGAGAATTCAAACGCAGACTATTGTATTTGTCGCGATTTTATACAAAATACTATGAAAATTTATTTATACTGAAAATTTTCAAAAAATTCAACATGGCCTTATTTCACGTTCTATCTCTAAATAATAAGTAATATTAAAAAATATCTGTCTTCAATAATAAAAGTTGTAGGAAAACTCCGAAAAAACCGGACTTTTACAATTTTTGAAATATCAGCGATTTCAAAGAAAATGAATTCTGCACCATTTTTGGTAGCGTTTTTTCCGTTATTTCTAGATAAAGGTAAATCAATAAACATTAGATCCGTTTTTAGAGGCAAATTTGAAAAATGAGTTTAAGGCATTATGTAATTGTTGGAGCAAGGCGACCAAATTAATTCTATTCTATTAATTTGGTGCTATGCTTGGAGCTCATTGAGTTTAGCAATTTTTTGAGATATTTATAAAGAAAAGATGATATATTTAATATTGGTGCCTTCGAAATAGTTTAAATTTTCCCCTCAAGGCCACGAATTCTCTCACAAATAGCAAAAAATACATTTTTTATATAACTCTCTGAAAGAAACCTTCAACGGCTTTCAAAAGTGACCGGTGATCGCGTTACCTCCTGGCCTACAGGCGACGAAGCATTGCACATTGTAGTAACGTTCTGGAATACAATTTTTTTCACGTAAGACGCGTTGAGATCGCATTTTTTTAAGAATCTGGAGTCGCGTTCAGTTTCATAGAAATCGTGTAGAGAAGCTAAGTAATACAGGCTCTTTGGAAGTTGGTTTATGTGTTGGCAGCGCAGTGTAGTCTCCGTAAACCAGCGCAAGAAACAGCAGTAAAGTATGAATAGCGAATAGAATCCGTAAGAAGAACGCTTAATTTCGTCCAGATAAAGGTAACCATGACAATTTCTTCAATACTTCATAATTCTCACGACAAGGTGTTCATCTTCTTAATTATGTGACGTCTTTTCAGAGTCTTCTCGTCCGACGAGAACACAGAAAGACGATGCACAGAACTTCGTCGCAGCAAATGCTCTCCCAATCATCTAAGCAATATTTTGCAGCCTCAAAAGTAATGTATATCCAAAATTCAAAATATTCGTTTGAAATTCAGAGGGATTTGAGATCCTTTCAATTGATCGAGGAATATCAAACATTATAATATTCTACAGACCGGAACGATTGCAGTCCTGCGAATTTGAAACATATTTTGGTTTTTAGGAGTAATTTACATGAAGCCTCAATAGAGAAAGCTGGAAAGATTCCGCAAGTCTCATTTTCGTTGGGACTCAAGATCTTTATATTGATTTTTTGATTGAATTTTTCAAAATTTCTTAGGTTACAAATAATGAGAGAATCTTTGTGCTTTTCGAGCACTTTTGTATTTGTATTTAGCCATTATAGGTCTCGTAAAAGGCAAGTGGCTTTGGCGCTATTAGATCCCAGGGCGCCCAATCGGTCACCCAACCAGACTCGAATTCGCTTAACCTTCGTGAGTTCACGTAGTTAATGAATTCGGCTAGCGATGGAGATCGTGGCCTTGAGTAGAACCAGGCCTTTCAGCATTCCCTTGGATGACTAAGGGACACCACGAAAACTCTGGTCAAGATGGAGATTAAGATCCTGAGGACACGGGGATTAAACCCGGGCCTCCCGAATGCTAAGCCAGCGCGCCACGCACTGACCAACTCCGGTCGGTGTTCTACTAGTGTACTACTGGAATTTTATGTAATGCACTTTTCCAAATCTTCCCTGTTTTTTTTTACTATTTTAATTTGTAATTGACTTTAAAAGGAGGGCAATTTAATATCAGTTTTTTTGGATAAATTGAATTTAAATTATAAAACTATATTTTTCAATTACCAAAACTTTTTATTTTATCAAGATTTTTCTTATCACTGAAGATCGCCACCTTCGAAAGAGTTTTGTTCTAAAACACGTATGTACTAAATCATTTACATACAATGTAGGAAAATGACAATCGTTTTAGCTTTCCTTTATTACACGCAATAAATGCATTAACTTTACAATTCAGGGAATTGAGGAGATCAAACTTTTTTGTGTTTAATTCTTTCAAGGTTAAATAAACGCAGCAACTAACAGTTTCAAGGAGGTTAGAGTGTACGTTGTGTTCTGTAAATGCGTGGTCTTGAACAGTATTCAATAGGAATGTCAAAGAGTCATGGTACGATATCACTTCGGGGAACTGCATTTATTGATTCTAGCAGGACTTTGTAATGCATGGGTTCTGGCAAACCGTTTAGACCTGATACCGCATTTTCCAAATAAACCCCTAGAAAGAACCAATAGAATATCCACTTCCCCACTTTTAATGATAGATAAATTCAGAGGACATAATTTCACTGTGGCTCTCATAGACGGTTTGCCAGAGTACTCATGGAAGAGCAGAGAAGGAAAGATAATCTATGACGGACCCGTTTTTAACTTTCTGCAAACCCTTAAGCACAAGACAGGAATCATTATTCATGAAAAACCTGCCACGAGTTACGATACTCTCTTGACAATGATAATTTCAGGAGAAGCAGAATTCACTGTGAGCTGGCTGTATTTAACTGCAGAGAGGTTGAAGATGTTGCACTCCACGGCAACTGTGGCCGCAAGTCCTTATTGTTTGGTGATGAAACGGGCGTCGTTCTTTTCGTTTGGAAGGGTTCTTCTCGCACCGTACCAGTTCGCTACATGGGCAGCCCTACTGCTATCCTTGAGCGCTTTGGCAGTGATTTTGTATGTAGTGAAAAGTTTTTCTTTGACTCAGGGTAAAGAAATCAAGTCTACATCGGATGACAGTTTAGCGCTCGCATTCTTAGATGTGATTCAAGTAGTGCTAACTAGTTCCTGTACGCGCGTAGCGGAAACAAATGCGCAGAGAGTAGCGTTCACCACCGTTCTGTTTTTTGCCGTCATGGTGAGCAATGCGTACTCCGGCCAGCTCTTGGGGCTGCTGGCAAATCCACCACGACACAAGGACCCCAGCACGTTGCAGGAGGCTGCTCGCATCGTCGAAAAGGTGTACATTTCAAAAAATCTCGAAAAGCTTGTTTTGAGTGCGAATGAAAACGGTTCGTTAAACGAATTTTTAAGTAAAACCACACCGCGAAGTTTTGGTTTCGATCTCAGTATACTTCAAAGAATGGCAAAGGACGGAAAAGAAAGCGTATTTTTCAATGCGAAATACTTTGATATTGTAGCTAATTTTAAAGAATTGATGAGCAAAGGTAGTCGAACACTTCACATCGTTCCGGACTGTTTTCTAACACCTGGTCACAAAGGCTTCCTGATTCGTAAAAATTCAGTGTTCTACTATGTGTTAAATAAGGTGGCTTTGTTGGCTACAGAAGGTGGTTTGTTCGAACATTGGTCTCGATCGCATCGCCACCACATGAATGTCAACGGTGTCACTGTTCCGGAAAATTTTTTATTGAGATACCCTCATTCGTTGACTCTTGAGCAACTGAGTGGTTCTTTCGCAGTTATAAGTACTGCCTGGGTCACAGCTAGTGTGACATTTGTGATGGAACTAATATTGTTGAGGATTTACAGAATGCGAAAACCATTTCGATCGTTAAATTTATTGTGAGGAATAACTTTTTGGTAAGATTATTGGACCTCTATATTTTTCCCTCGGCGCAGGAAGTTTGGTTTCAATGACGGTCACTGCTTGAATGTCGCCATGGACATAGACTTAGCTTTTTGTTCCGTAGCTTGTTTGGGGTTTTCCTAAACCACTGTAAATCTCCTATGAAAATAATAATTTTTCTCTTTTCTTCCCCGGCCCAAATACATCGTCATGAAAGCGAGTATGGCTGTCATCTAGGAGATAAAGGAAGCACTTCTACAGGTCTACGCCACTGACGTTCGTATGTACCCATCGTTAGAGAGGTGAGAGTTGCGTTGTTGGCGAGGCCACCCATGACCTATTTTTCAAACCCTTTGATGTTATAGCGCAAAGGGTTGTGAATTGGGGTACTTTCTGTTGTTTGTTGATTGTTGAATTATGTACCTTATAGACGTTTTTATAATCATCCAATTCTTGAGTCCCAGTTACAGATGTGTCTATAATTTATTCAGATTTCGAGACAAAACAATGATTGTATTAAATCATTACAGAACCCACTGAATGTGTTGGTGGGGTAAGAGATATTTCGAGTTTAATCAAGTCCATCCGTAAGTTCAAGACATCCACTAGTAAGTTATTACAAATTTAACCAATATCTTATTTAATATTGGTGGTATTTTTTTATTGTGTAATAGCCAGGGCCGTCATTTGAGGATTCTAAATTCTGAACAATCCTAATTGACTTCTTTAGCACTAATTTGGGATTTTATACTCTCGTCAGACATCCTAAACGAACAATATAAGCAAGTTTTGGAATTTCTGTATGGTAAATATGGTTCAGCGGACATCGCTAAAATATTGTCTTGAACTATTGTTGTAAGTATGGGTACTGAAAAGCCATTAAGTCTCAACATGTGTTACTAACGTAGGTATTAAAAATAGGTACTGAATTATTCGGTTCATTAAAACCGATTACTTCGCCTTTTAAATAACTCTGTAAACGTAAGAGCGGTGTTATTAATATTATATTAATGAAATGTGAAGAAACGAGGTTGGTTTCAGACATCATATAAGGTGTTTTTTGAGAGACCTACTTTCTGTATTCTATTATTATAATGTACGAGTACTTAGGCAGAGTTAGTGCGATTATTAGAAGAAAGTTTTGTAATGTTCGTAGTACTTTCTTTGTGTGCTTAGGAACAACATGACATGTTGAACCTACGTTACATCCACCGAAAATGTATTTCCATGTAAAATAAAATGTATTTCCATGTAAATAAAAATGTCTACAAATAAAACATTCTACAAACACACTAAAGTATTGAACTTATTTCCGTTTAAAATATATCTCCGTTCTTTATGACAAAACACAACTGGGAAGGGTTCATCCATATTTAATTTTTTTTCATTATATTAACTTATATTTTTACTTCCTAGCGTTCCAGAATGAACGTCGTAAGAAGAGAAAGTTAAGTAAGCTTCGGCAGAAAAATTCTTTTTAGGAGCCTTGGTAACGAAAAGGTGGCGTGTCTCTCTCTCTCTCTCTCTCTCTCTCTCTCTCTCTCTCTCTCTCTCTCTCTCTCTGTTAGTGCAGAAACTATTCAGCCAATTTTCTCCAAAACTAATATTCCCCAATCGTTCTAGCAGATGTCGCTTTGCCTCAGACAACGTCTGTTGTATAAAATAAGCTCCTTAAGAAAAGTCATGTTCAATTTTTTGAAAACACGAGTAGTTATTGCGTAATTGCTGCTTGAAATTAATGAAATATATACAGATTTCAAACTTACAACGGGTAACAACAAATTGCCGCTAATATAAATATTAACAACGTGAGAGTGAAGTTAAAAAATATTACAATTTTGTATTTTTTGAAAAAACAAAAGAATAGAGCAATAAGGCGTTTATGTCATCTTAGAGTGTACATTTAGCACTTACCCTGCCAAAAGTATAAAGAAACAATTTGAAGCCGTTTTTGAGAAAATCTTGTTTTTGTAATTATCTAAAATTGCACGTAATGCACGCAATATTGAGCGAAGACTACTAAAATATTCAAAAAAATGTACATGATCTTAAATGAAGGAACTCACTATGGAGAGTAAAATTTTGTTTGAAGGAAAAATCTGTCTTTAATTATGTAGTAGGAAGACACTAAAAAACTCATACTTTTGTAATTTTCGAAATTTCGAATTACACAAATGTATTTTTTGTATATCTTTTACGCTAGTAAATGAACTTTTCCAGTAATTTGTTAACACTATTGTATTTGTGAGTTTATGTGTTTCAAGACTTCTTAATATTTGCAGAAAATTATATCTTTGATTAGTAATATTTTTCTAAACACATGTGTAAATAGTTATTAAATATATATTTTTCCTTTATTAGATTGAAATTAATTCAGTTGTCTGCCGTTGACCTTTCCATTGTTTTTATTTTTTTCGGGAGGGGGGTTACGGAGGGAAATTTTATACGACTGTAAATTTAAAAAAATGTCCTTATCAGTCTTCCTGCACTTGCATAACTGTCTGCACTCTGAGACAGGAAATGCAGGGACTACGACCACGAAGTGGGCGTGAATGTTCAAGAGGGAAAGAAAAGCTCTAAATAATATTCTGTTGTAATACTGAAGAACGATGCCTCTTTACTGTATGAGTTCGTATTGTATCGATTTAAAACTACATTTGAAATAGCAAGATCGTTAAGTCGATGATCAAATACACATTATTATTTTGGATAAAAATGTACAATGCATTCAATATATAAATATTAAACACATTTGCACTTTAAAATAAACCTACCTCTTTAAAGATACCTTTTAGACATCCGATATGATCAAAATAAATAAACATGTAAAAAGTATTAATTTTTTGCCCAATTTTAATCGCTCTCTTACATTCATATACGAATGTAAAAATCACGTTTACTTTCCCGTATACATACGTATATGCGGGGTAATCAATATATTCACGGAAATACGTACTCAAAGGAAATACACGTTTTGGGGTCCCCTGGAACTGAAAAAGTTGTGTTTATTCAAATATCCGTCCGTTTATCAATCCGTGAACACCACTAGCGCTTAAACCACTTAAAGGTACGATTCTTTGCAAAACGGATTTTTCCCGGGCCATTTGGCTCTACTCGATGCGCCGTGATTTTGAAAAATTTCCTTTAAATATGGGAGTACTTTATATGAAGATCCCATTTCAAAAATTGTCTCAAAACGGCACATTTTCTCTTTAAATTTCTTGAAGTCATTTGAAGCACATTAACTGACAAATACAATAGTCTTTACGAATTGCTGGAAATGTGCATGTTAACGGCGTGAGAGATCTTTAAAAAAATGTAGATTTGTGTCATTAAAAAAAATGAACCTTGCGCCATACGTAGTGCACTTAGTTCTATATGTTCAAAACGTTTTAAGAAACATATTTGAGCCGTTTTTTAAGGAAATTGCGTTTCGAGGATTTCCAAATATGCGAAATTTTCAGCTAGTTTTCACAAAAAACAACAAAACTATATGACATTAGTTAAAGCACATGGACTCATAAATACAATAATGTGATAAAATTGCCGCTAATATAAATATTAACGTTCTGAGAGACATATCGAAAAATACAATTTTGTAACTTTTGATAAAACAAAAGCATTGAGAAATGTGGTGTTTATGTCATTTTATAGAGTGAATTTATTACTATCCCTTCCAAAAGTTTAAAGAAAAAATTAAAGCCGTTTTTGAAAAAATCTTGTTTTTGAAATTTCAGAAAATTTAGAGTTAACTGTAAAAATCGGACCTTTGTAGTTATATTTTATTCTTTACTTTACTTAAGTACTTTAAATTTGAGATAATATTGAAAATGTCCGGAGGGCTTCATGTTAAGTACCCCCAAATTTTAAAGAAAATTTTTCAAAATCTCAAAGCTTCGACTCGTGACAGATGGACAGGTATTTTTTCCAGATGGAAAAAACCTACACATGGTTTAGGCGTTAGTGGTGTTCACAGACGGACAGACAACTGAACAGGTGGACGTTTTGAAAAGAACTACTTTCCCTATTCTACAAATAGTACTCAGATATA
The DNA here is from genome assembly GCA_038098605.1 of Gryllus longicercus. Taxonomy (NCBI): domain Eukaryota; kingdom Metazoa; phylum Arthropoda; class Insecta; order Orthoptera; family Gryllidae; genus Gryllus; species Gryllus longicercus. The sequence goes on from JAZDUA010000009.1 coordinate 2,421,354, forward strand.
CGTACGTATACGGGAAAGTAAAAATATTGGTATACTCGGTGAATTTTATTTCCTTCATTATTGTGACGGTCCAAACGGACGGGTCAAATATAACAATAAAATTATTTTTAATGCAAACGAAATGCGACATGTTTGCAAACACAAGTGACGGGTTCGAGAGCGTAGCGGTATTTATTTCTTCGCCAAAGCTGACGAACTGTGTAATTACAGTCAGACCGGAGTAAATAAATAAATTAAAAATTTAGGCTGACCCAAAATAACTACATATAAGTTTTTAAGAATTTTTAAAGAAATTATAATTTTTAGTCATAAGAGAAATAAACAAATCGTCCCGAGAACCTGGCGTAAGTAAACATCCCGAAATAAATAGATACTAAAAGGAAAAGGTAATCAAATAATGGGAATAAATATATATTTAATTTACGAATGGAAATATAATAATGAGATATTTGGATGGAAAACATTAATTAGACCAACAGTAAAAATGACGAACGGAAAAGATGGCAAATGCCTTTCAGCAACTTTCGAAAATTTCGAGATTTTGAATTTTTTTGTGGGGTCTTCCTACAACTACAAAATTAAAGATAGAGATTTTTCCTTCAAATGAACTTTTTTGTCCTTAATTTGTTCGTTCATTCGGTCATGTACTTTTTTTTGAAAATTTTAAAAATTTTCGCCCAAAATTGCGTGCAATTTTAAAAAATTACACAGGCCCGATTTTTTCAATAACGGCTCCAATTTTTTCTAACGTTTAGTATGGATTGTGCTACATGTACTCTCTGCGCCATATTGCTTTATTCTTTTGTTTCTTCAAAAATTACAAAAATGTATTTTTGTACTTGTCTTTCACGTCGTTAATATTTACATGAGTGGAAATTTATTCACATAATTATATTTATGAGTATATGTGCCTTAAATAATATCAGATAAAGTTTTGTGAAAAAAGTAGCTCAAAACTCTATATTTTCAGAAGCGGTAATTTCATTTCATTTCGTGTCCAAAGGAAATAGAAAATTATTACGGGAGAGTCTGTGCCATTTTGTAGTACCAGACGTTTTTTGTAATCGTTACGTGTGAATGTGATTTTAAATATTTTATAGAGGTATAATATGTTTTTTATGTTCTTGTGTTGTTTGTGGTAGATTGTGTGTATTGTGTGTATTAGCCAGAAGAGGCCAGTGCATGGTAAAGGTGAGTAATAAATAAAGAAGATTGCACTAATACTCGCTACAGCAACCACTAAGTTGAAAATTTTGTTCTTTCATTCGAGCGTGAGGACGAGAAAATAGCTTAAGTAACCAATTCCCAACCACCGATAGGCATCCCGTGTCTTTTATAGGAAGGGAATCGCGATCTCACACCCATACAAATAAATTTTATTGAATAGGCAACGAAATTCCTTAGGAAAAGTTTAAGTACAATAAGCAGTTACGACTAGGTAGAAATAGAGAAACCGTTTCATTTGGCACGCCTAACGGGACGCGAACTTAAAAAAGTAATAAATAGATTGTTATTATTTATTATATTACTATAGTGACTCCAAACACACACACACACACACACACACACACATATATATATATATATATATATATATATATATATATATATATAAGCTTTTTTCCAAATTGATGAGATATTGTAATATCTTTCGTCGCATCTGCGGATATAAAATTCAGTGTCACAAAACACGCGAGAAATTCATTTACCTTGCAGGGTACACGTCAATACTCTCGAAAGCTATATACAGATGTGTGCGTTGATTACATTGATCACGTTTCACGATATTCTTGTAGTAGTACAGGTGACTCTGGTTATAGTGAACTTCTGGGGACTGACATTTTGCTTCACTATATCAAAGGTTCACTATATCCTATGATATTGGAATTTATACAATGATCAATTTTAGTAATGTTTTATTAATGATTATTTTTATTAATTTTATTAATGTAGCAGAATATCTATAACGAAGCTAATTAGCTTCGTACATTTTTCATGAGCAATTTCTCTAAATTCTTCAGGTTTTTCCATGTTTGATTTTGCGTCTAATTATCGTAATATTCCCATCGATGCCTCATGCATTGTTGGAACACCGCACCACTCTCTGATCCTTTTCTCGCCTGACAACACTTGAGATCCTTTTCGTATCAGAATGGGGCAAACGGCTAATTTAACTGATCGCTTTTTCGCTCGGCGCGGCGGTTGTGGGGTTGGGCCAGATGCGCGCTTCCTCCTGTCACCTAGGTAGAACACCACATCCTTTGTCCCACTCTCTAGTAACTTCACATTTGAAACTGAAGCACTCAGTCGCGCGTCGCCACCTATTACAGCCCACGCAGGACACGGCCTTTGTTTCCTGAGTGTCACAAGGTCATCAGCAAGTCCCCATTCCGGGTCCTTCACCTCCTTAGGGGAGACTACTTCGATTATGACCTTTGACCGATTATATTTTTTCTAAGATGTCTATTGTAGGATTTTGTGACACTGAAGCGATATATTCTTTTTTCAGAAAGGAATTTATTTTCAGGGTGTTGTATTTTCTAAGTCCGCTATACATGAGGATCATAATTCACTACAACCGAGTCCTCTTATGCTTATTTGTAACGTAAGAGAAACGGGACACCAGTGACTTAAGTTCACTATAAATGAGAATTTACTATATTCAAGTTCGCTATAACCATAGTCGACTGTATTTTGAAAATGGCTTGGCTTACCATGCCGCTATGGCTTTCGTAAAATTGTGCGTGTCGATATTAGCAGGACTTTTCAATGGCTGGGAATACATTTGACTCTTGCTTAATTTTGCACAAAAGAAAAAAAACACAGAAGTCGGAGGGCATCGTCATCATTCACTTACTATATATTGTTGACAGCACGTGAGGCTGAAGATTCTCATGTAATTGTGACCTTGCTCTTCTTGTATGTTGGAAGACGAAATATGCTGGATTCCACAGCACGTTCGGAGACCAAATTAATTTGGTTGGTGAGGAAACTAGCACATTTCGAAGGTCCCTTTTTTCAACGTACCAATCTTTTACATATTCGTTCGTTTTATTATCGTTGAGTGCTTCGACACTTACTATATGCCTTAATATATTATGTTAAGGCATATGCAGGTGACGCGATTGATCAAGGATGAGTATGGTACTCTCGCGCCATTGCGCAGTACCAACAAGGGTCGCTAGTAACTGAAAGTATGCAAGCTCGTGATACTTCTGTTTCATACTTCTAAAATATTTCTGAGTAGACCATAAGTATTTTAAGGATACTTTGTTTTGTAATTTCTAACGAAAACGCTGAAAATCAAAAGTGAGCGGGTCACCGACCAACGGCATGCTAACTTTAAAAAACTGTTCTTAATCTTGTTATTGCGGAGAGTTGTCGTTGGCATTTAAAATAAAATAATTATAGGAGTTGTCATTGCCAGAAATATAATGATGTTGTTGGCAATGACATCCACTATAATTATGTCCTTGATATTGTGAAATACAGCAATATCTTCTTTTAATCTAGAGAGAGATATATTACACGCAATGAAATCATTTACATTTAAATTCAGAGATACAATGCTTTAACACCGTCGAAAAAAGGGGATGGATTGAGTGCAATAAATTTGTCATGGAGGAGTAAACCTAAAAAACCAACACATTCGGAAATATCATATAGGTTATTGAGAGTAAAACATGTACCATAGAAGAGCTATGGTGATTAGAATGTTCAGAATGTATAAATACTAAGACTTTATTCAAATTTAGAGTTAGTTTATTGAATATTTCACAGAAAATTTGGAATGTCTAAACTAGTTTCCTGCTAGTATAAACTGGGAAAATTTAACTTTTTACTCCAAATAGACATGGTACGGTACAACCTAGCGGAATTGTACATCCGCATCATGGCAGGACTTTCGAATGGCATGGTTCTGACAAACAGATTACATCTAATGCCACATTACATCTAATGCATAACTACTGTAACATTTATTTTGGAACTGCTACTGCCGATTACTTAGAGAATGTGCAACTGGATCTCATCACCATAAAAACTCGCTGCGCCTGTAATTATTAGCATTTCTATCATTTGTTTAGCTTAAAAGTATCACGCATACGAAATAATTATATTATTGAAACTTGTGGAGCAAACATTCGTTGCTCTTGGACACAATGTGTGTTAGCAAGGCGTGGGGCCGCCATGTCGGCTATCCCAAGTGACCAGTCGTCGCAGAATGGAGTTGCTCATGTTTGTATTGGAGTCCACGCGACGGCTTGTGAGCGCGCACTTCTTCTGATACGTCGCGCATCATTGCTGTGAAACACGATCGATAGTTGCGGCTGGTGATGGCAAAGTATGTACAGGTTCAATCCTCAGTCTGGAGGCTGTAGCAGTATGCGGATAGGTGTTACCTTAAGAAAATATCGTCGTAAGGTTGGAGCTTTACCACATTACTCCAAGCACCTCCTTGTAAGAAAACCATTTTTCTTCTTTCTTCCTTTGACCAATCGCATTTAAGGGAGAGCAAATCCTGGAAGAGGGCATACACGTGAAGGAAACAACGAAAATTGGCGTGGGGGCTGCTGTGGGTGCGATGTCTGTAATTCATAGTGACTAATACGTCATGGAGTTGAACTGCTGTAATCTTCGTGGTGTAACTGATATAGCCAATAACTCCGAGTCTGTGCAACTTGATCTCATCGCCACATTAACCATTGCACCTATTGTACAATGTAGTGTTGCTATGATAGTTTGCGGGTTGAGATACGAAATAATTACGTACGAAGTGATTACATTTTAATTTTACTTACGTACGTAATCGTGCGTTGTAAAACACAAACTTTTTAAGCTGCGCCGTGGTTTCAAAAATGTGGAATCAACTTTTTCATTTAAGAGTGTTATGGCAGAACTCGTTGCAGCTACTTGTTTTATAAGAAAAATGTTATCGGATCACTCTCTTCTATTTGTGTCTTTAAAGAAATACTGTACTAACGTGTGTTCACAAGTGATGGCTCAGTGAGTTCTCTGTACAGAGAGCAATGAGAAAACAGGTGTGAGACTGCTGCCGTTTGAGCAGCATTCGAATGTCCGAGAATATCGTAAGGAATCGGCAGAAGCTTAAGTTTATGTGAGCAATCGCTGCATAGCAACGCACGTTACGACCTGTGAGTAAGCGGCCTGAAGTGGAACATGCGGTAAGCTAATATCTGAATAATCGGACGTTAGAACGGGAATGAAATACTTTTAAAATGTCGTGCATGCTAATATCCATTGGAACTTGAAAACAGTACTGTAATTTCAAATACCTTATTAATTATGAGAAACACAATTTTGTGCATTATTTATTAAATGCCCATTAACTTAGTTCATACTTTGCTCTTTTATGTGAATTTCTCACAAAACCTACCTGTGTTAGTAATCCCACAAAAAATTGCCATGACTTACGTAATGCCCTCATATGTATCCAATACTTCATCTGACATGTTGCGAGTCAGAATCCATATTTAGTAGGTTTTTCAATACAGAAAAATCGATTGACACGAAAATATGTCTGTGTGTTCGATTTTCTTTAAATTTTCCAATATATTTGGCTGATGTCGTGGCACCTTGAATTTGATATTTTAATTTGGAGGGGAGATGTTACGTGAATCCCCTGGAACACTTTCAAAATTTTCAAAAATATTGAGATATTTGCTTGTAACAAAATGTTCTCAAAAACTGTTTTTTAAAAGGTTAAGTAGAGTTGTTTTTCTTAACAAGTAGTTTTTGCATAATTTAGGCTTGATATTTATGCAGTGTCCAAAAAAATATATTTAATCAAACAATGCTGTAAACTTTTTCGTCAATTTTTTTTACACGGAGATATGAAGAAATGTTTAACAGAATGGCACGTGGTTCATCTTCGAAAATTGCTGAAACGTTTGAAAACTTCAAAATTGATTATAGAGATATTTGCTTATAACAAAATCTGTGCTAAAAAATTAGCTTATTGAAAAGGTCATGTATAATTTTTTGAAAAAACTAGAAATTAACACGGGTACTTCTATGGAATAGCTAGTCCAAACACTGGCCGCCATGTTTCATAGAGAGCGATAAGTGTTGAGAAATTTTGAAGGTAGCGTTAAGTGACAATATTCAACGGTGACCAACCAAAAATAACTAGAAGGTTTAGTTGATATAAAAGATATTTTTATTGCTTCACATATCTGTTTGAATGAATTTTAAGAAGGTGGTAATTTTGATGTCTGGCTGCATTTAAACTTCCTGCTAATAATGTGACGCAAACTGGTGCCTGAGGTTCATTGTCTGAAATCGGATATAATGTGCAATAGGTCTCCCATCTCTTTATCCCATGGTATACATTCATAAAGCGATATATTGGACGGCCTTTAGTTCTGGATGTTGAATTTAGATGTGAAGTTATATTTGCTTGTCTGCTTAATGTGCTGCAAATAATGCGAGCACTTAGAAATTTTGCACGAAAGTAAGTGCTGTTGGAGCATCACTAGCTTAATATTTTGTAATTAAAAGGGTAATTTGGGTGTGTAGTATTTGCATCGTATGTTGATGTGACAGAAATCTATAAGAAAGACGAGAAAAAATAAATGGAGTAACACATCAGATTTTTGCTTCAGAAATTTATTACGAATTCTTTTTTAATTTTAGTAATATTTTACTGTGTATTCCATTAAGCTAAAAAAATATAAAAATGTGTATCATCCAGTACCTTGTATTGAACGATGTGTTTTAGGCTCACTCGTTTAATGTTAAAATTACAGGTAAATCTTAGGGATATTTGTTAATTATTAATAGAGATTGAGAATAACATTCCTGAGCTAGCCACGAGAGAGAGGGAGAACGAGAGAGATGGTGGAGAGAGGGAAAGAGAGGAGAGTTATGTGTCAATACAGAGTCTGAGAAGAAATTTGTTGTGTTGTGAGAACATGAAGATCCAAAGTTATTTAAAATATATTTTATTATTTAAAAATTCCCATTTCGCGTAAAGAAAGGACAATCAATATTATCTGTTTTAATCTGAATCTGAGTATTTTGCCTGTAAAGTAGTAAGACCTCCCTGAGGCACACGCGCTTCCCCTATGTCACGTGATTCACACAATCATTGCGAAATAAATTCTTTTGGAAATTTCTCTGTCTCCTCCTCCTCTACTGTTTATGTAGAAAGAGTATATATGTGTTTTAAAGCCTGATTCAAAATTATTGACCAGTTTTGAAGAATGTGAAAATTAATTTATGATCCTGCAGATGAAAATTATTAAAAATAGTACGTCTGAAGAAGTACATGATCGGCGGGCAGTCTCGAGCACGTTTAACGGTAGGCGGCTGCTAAATGTATTTTCCACATTTTCTCCCAAAATCGATACAGGTAGTTGGGGGCTCAGATAATAGGAGTTCTACAGTAGTTCGATATCGAAAGACACGCGATAACATCATTACGCTGCAATCTAAACTCATTAAAATTATTTTTTAAATAGGTAAGTTAATGATGATTGTAGGATGTCTAAATAACTTTTGTAGATGAAGCTGTAGGAGTGCTGCTGTTGGTGAAGCTGTTGGTGATGAAGCTGTAGAAGCTGGTTTTCTCTGAGCATGATTCGTTATCTTCAACCCTAAGCGGATATGGTACGATGCAAACACCTGGAATTGTTTACATCAATCTTCGCTGGTCATTTGAATAGTTGGGTTGTTGCAATCGCCATGGATCTTCTGCCTCATATTCCAAGCATACGATTAGAAAAAAGCGTGGTTAGTTTGCCTGCTCCGCTCTATATGATAAACTCCTTCAAAGGCCACCAATTCACAGTGGCGTTCGTAGAAGATTTACAGGACTATTCATGGGTAAGCAGAGAAGGAAATATCATGAATGACGGTCCCGTTTATCACTTTCTGAAAACCCTTAAGCATAAAACAGGGATCATCATTAAAAAGAAGCCCACCGCCTCATACGCCAATTTGATTACAATACTTATATCAGGAGATGCTGATTTCAGTGTGACTCCCACGTATTTCACTGCTGAGCGACAGAAGTTTCTTGATGCCACAGTACCAGTGGCCACCGGCCCTTTATGTTTGTTGATGAAACGAGCTCCTTATTTCTCATTTGGAAGGGTCCTTCTCTCACCTTACCAGTCTTCCACGTGGGTGGCCTTATCACTCTCCATGGGTGCTTTGGCAGCAATTTGGTATGTGGTGCTGGTTTTTCACCCACACCAGGGCAGGTGGATCAAGACTGCATCTCTGTCGCATGCCCTCTTAGATGTAGTCCAAATAATGCTGACTAATTCCTGCTCGCGAATTCTGCGAACTAATGCGCAGCGAGTCGTGTTGACGTCCCTACTGTTGTTCGTCCTCGTTGTGAGCAATGCGTACTCTGGACAGCTTCTGGGACTGCTCGCAAACCCACCGCGACACAAGGATCCCGAAAATTTGCAGCAAGCTGCTAGCATCATAGAAACAGTGCACCTTACAAAAAGTTTAGAAGGCCTTGTTTTAAATGCGAATGAAAACGGTTCATTAAACGAACTGGTAAGTAAAATTAAACTACAAAGCGATTGGTACGGAATGGTTGTACTTCGTAGAATGGCGAAGGAAGGAAAGGAAAGTGCATTTTACAGTACGAGAGACATTGTTGTGTTTGCTCACTATAAAGAACTGACAGACAAAGGTGGTCGAACTCTCCACACCGTCCCCGATTGCTTCTTAACACCTGGTCATTTGAGTCTATTGATTCGTAAAAATTGCACGTTCTACGATGTGTTAAATAAGATGGTTTTAATGGCTACAAAAGGTGGTTTGTTCGATCATTGGACTCGATTGCAACGCCATCACATGGATGCCAACGGTGTCACTGTTCCTGAAAATTTCTCCTTTGATGAACCTCGTCCTCTTTCTCTTAAACAACTGATTGGTTCTTTCACTGTACTGAGTATATCATGGGGCATAGCCACTATTATCTTCATGTTGGAACTACTTGGTTTCCTTTCTTAGCTTTTGAAAGAAGAATTAACATGTATTTTAAGTGTAATTGTTAATTATTTCCATTCTCTTTGACCATTTTACTTTCTCGCATACTAATTACGTTCTATAGAACAAATATTGTAATTCTGAAGTGGAAAACAATTATTTTTCTACAGAACTCGTATTGTGGGTCCATGATACAAAAAAAACGAATACTTCTTGTTCCTATATGTAATAAATAACTTTCTTTAACACACTCTGTATAAATCATACTTAGGCCTATAAGCTTGGCAAGCAATTCAGAATAGACTAGAGAATCCAACATACTTCGGTAGAGGGGACCATAGTTACAAAGTTTCGATAAAAAAGCAGAGAACAGATGTGGGAACATTTTCACTCATCCATGGAACAATGAGAGATTGGAACAGTAGCCGACAACAATTTTTAAAACTATTCTTTGCTATGTTGTAGTCTTAGAAAATGTTAGAATTAGTTTAGCAATAACGAAAACTATTTTAGAATTTCATAATATGTTAGACACCTTGAAACGTGCAGTTCAGTGTAGTGCTGTGAATGGTGCCGAAGGGTGTTAAAACATAGCACAGTGAAGTGAAGTGCAATATGCAATATTCAGTGCTGTATATCATTGCGTGAAGTAGTGCTGTCGTATGTAAAATTAAGTTCATCTGTATAATGATAATAATAATAATAATTGTTATTATTATTATTGATATTAAAATTGACAATCATTTATTATATATATATATATATATATATATATATATATATATATATATATATATATATATTGTCTACAAATTTTATACAATTGCAGTCAAATATACTTATATAATGAAACTAAAATTTTTTATCAGTGTTTCGGGAACATGATGTTTTTAGAAATCGCTCAATGATCGAACATCTTTTGCGCTAGGGAGGCCACCCATTAGTTAATTATTAATAACGTGCTTAGACTAATTTATTTTGCTTTGCAAGTGATTGCAATGAATGAATGTAAAGAGTACATCACAAAATAACACTATTCAATTATAGATATAGTTTTCTTCACAGGTATATACAAACCTGTAATCTTCTGTCATATCTATGGATTCATAAATCAATATTTTCACACGCAATAAAATTGTTTGGCCGTATCTCTAGTTCTCATTGTCAAGTCACGATACCTTTCATGGAATACCATTTTCTCCTAATTGTGGCTACTCATTATTATTAATAAATTTTTGTTTTTTAATTCGGATGCAATTGAATTCCGAATTAAATATTTACATTTGGCTCATACTCTGACTTCAGTCATTTTTTGTCCTCGCGATTAGGAAGACTTGGACCACGTGTGCATGCACTCTGCATTTATCGGGGCACAGAAGCATTATCTCGGTGGCAGATAATTTTTTATCAGGGGATCAGCTTTTAGCTCGATTAGTATCCTCCTGGGTTGTTAGCTCTGGGGTATTGGAGATAAAATGAAGATAGTGAGGGAGGAGATAACACACATACAAACACAAATACATCCATACCCGAGACGGGACACGTACTCACGATCTTCTGGTCCGAGACCGTTATGGCCCTACTGCCTTACGGATCTCGGACATATGATCGGCCTAATGTCAATTTATTATATTTAATTTAATACCATATTAAATATTGGTTTCTAAGAATTATAGTTTTGGCAATATATAAAAATATTGATATAACAAGATATGAGTAAATATTACTCAAGGTTCCCAAAGTGTCATGGCTCTTAAGTAATATTCAAAAGATTTGACACAATACGTTTGACACAAAACTGGCGTGTTTCAAAAGCAAGTGTCATTTCTCATTTTTTCTATTTCACTTTCTGGTAGATGACATTTCCTAAAAATAATGCTAAATGTTAAGTAGATATTCGACATCAGAACGTAATTTTAGAAGTGTGTTGACTCTTAATATAGCACATAGATTTCACGATATGAATCTGCAAACAGATTTACATAACAGGCAGTAGGAGTAGAATACACCAATCCAGGAATCCATCGATTATTTTGTATTTCCAGGTGCTATGATCTGCTGCTATGGTAACTGCAATGGTCATTAGGTCTCTCATGTCAACCATCTTATACGTAAGGAGCTGGCGGAGTTCCTTTTTCGCTGGAACGTGAGACCCGGTGCCGATGTACACGACTGCTAGCGGGGAATCTGTCTCCAAGTGTCTGCGCCAGACATTGCCGGGACAATCTCTAACCTTCTAATTGGTCTGGAACTCTGCTGCATTAACTGATTGATTGGTGATTGCAGGCACGTCAACTGTTAATGTCATTAGCCCCGTAAGAGTAGAGCATTTATTTACCACGGCGGTGATCTTCACCCCCGTGCGATGGTAAGATCCGGCGCCAACCTACCGTCGTCGGCTAGCGGGATTTTCTCACAACCAGGTTTCTCCCACTACTGGATTACTGGTGACCTTATAAATATCATTGGCCTGCGATGGATTCATTGCCGCCATCTTATATTGCTTTTTAGAATTACTTGGCATCCTCATTGAAGATCCGGCATTATTTTTCCTACATCACGTTACGTTTCTTTAAAAATCTTATATTACGTTTTTATCACATTCAGACACTAATGCAGTTCTTAGGTTGTTACAGGAGGAGTTGTTTTAATATTTTCAGATTAGTTCATTAATTCGATAATCTGCAGTCATCTGGCAACCCTGCGTAATTCATTCAGTCTAGAGCCGACAAGACATAATGCAGCGAGGTTCGCAGATTAGCGACATTTTATTGTGGTTTGTGCGCTAGTCTGAGTTGAGTTTCGCCTGCTGCTGAAAAGAGACGTTTGTCTTCATAAGTGTTTTATAGGGAGTAACATACGGTGTTTAACACGCATTCCAATAAAGAATATTATATTTTAATGAACTCATATCAACTTGCTACGTCGCGGCTGCTAGAACAGTCCAGATACATCTGCTATGTGTGTGGAAGTTTGGTGCCGATGTGAGAGCAGCGCAAAATAACAGAGTTCATGAGAAAGGCCTACTGCACCTACTCGTATGATACTGGGAGACCAAGACAAGCCGTGGGCACCACATAGGGCGCGTAGAATGTGGATAGTATAGTTACAATAGATGAACAGTGAGAGAGCCTTGCCATTCGGAATTCCAATGGTGTGGCGACAATCTACAGAACACAGTACTGACTGCTACGTATTTCTGTTTTGTGAATGTGAAGGGATTTAACAGCAAGAACAAAAGTTTTATTGAGTATCCAAACAATATGCCGTCAGCAATTTTATCCGTTTCCTCGTAGTTTTATATATCAGTCCCAAAACGTTCAAAAGTTTACAAGACTGTCCCTCCTCTGAATTTGTCGAGAGAAATCTGCCGAGATACTTCGATAACGATCATCGTCATAACTGGCAGCTTCTGGGCCGAAACCATAGTTGTTTTCGGCCCGGAAGCTGCAAGCTCTGAGGATGGGCGGTACGCGATCGAAACGATCATTAACAAAATACATTTTTGATACCAAACAACCTTTAATTTACCATATTTAATTATTAGAAGGGATCTACTTCATCAGCGATCTAATTAATATATGCAATACATTACATATTTCTATGTTATGTTTATACGTATGTAATATAGTTGTGTTTGGATGAGTAAAAAAAAAGACGAATCCCTCACAAATGATAAATTAATTGTAAACTTACCTTACTGCTTGCGCATGTTCCATATTTATCGTATTTTCATTTTGATTTAAAAAAACAACCTATTGTGATAGAGGAAAACTGACTTCAAATTCGAAATCAGCATGTCACAAATGTAAAAGATGACTATTTAAACATTATGCAATGATCAGAAAGTTTAAATTCGCAGGGCAGTGTAATCATTGACTGTATAACTACACATAATCATTATACTCGTATGTGAAACGTTCATTCTAACAATTTCTCGTTATACGAACGACGATTAAATGGCTTCACTAATAACTCATTGTCAACAGATGAACTGCCCGCAGTTGCGGTGACATTTTTCAAAATATCTTACCAAATTGACAATATTTAACTTTAACACTATCACATAATTAATATTCACACAATTTTATAAAAACACAATTTTAACACTTAAAACACTCTTAATACAATCTATTGTGTATTTGTACGCTCACAACCAAACGTGTATGTCTTGTACAAAAGCGCACATCTAATTTACTCTGTCCGTTTGCTACCCACTGCCTCCGAACTGCCCCGAGCGAATCCAGAAACCGCTCGGGAAGTCGGCGCCCTGAGCCCTTGGCTTCCACGGGGCAGTGCAGAGAATGACGCAACGAGCGCATTCGGCATGGGGCATGCGGCTAGGGGCCAGCAGTTTCTTCGGCGTTGCCGCCTCTTAAGAGGACCGATGCGCCAACGTCCGAGCGATTAAATTCGGACCTCAACAGGCAGATTAAACACAATTTTGAAAAACGTATCTCACCGAAAAAGAATGTGATCTACAATTATTTTTAATATTATGTATCTTGACGGATTTTTATTCTCATAATTTCATGAGGTTAACGCGTTCTAAATAATGTTTTGATTGTTCAAAGAATTGACTGCCGCGAATCAAAACACGATTTTCTGGAATTTGATGTAGTAGCTTATGCTACTGGGGTAGTAGGGTCTTTATGGATACCACTTTTTTCGGCTATTTATGGAAACACAAATAATTCTTGCTGATTCCTGAAGTTGCCTAAGTGTCTTTAATGACCGATGTCAAAGTGATATCTATACACGTTTAGGAAAGAAAAGCATTACAAAAACTCTGTGAGAAACAGATTGACTGTCTTTGAAATATTCCCACAACTTCATTTGAAAGTTAAACCTTGCTGGTTTAAGCCAACTGAATGGCGGCACATATACCCTAACAAATGAGTCAAGGACCGCACACGATCTTTCCTTCCTCTTTCTTATCCAATCCTCACCCTTACTTACGCACACACTTACTTGTACTACATTACTATACATATCGGTAGACCAGTCGAGAGCTCATAGCTTGTCCCGGTTGGTGCTGTTGAAAGATACCTGGTTGGGGAACTCCCTGCAAGCCACCGTGCAAGCCGGCACCGGATCGCGTCATCCACCGCTCACCTCCCGCATTAAACAAGCACTACACTTACGGATCCAATGGACTTAGTAATTGACATGCACAGAATCTCTAATCAGTCAAATGAAGCTCGCCGTTGTTGGTAAACACGATTCTTGTAGCTTAATTTAGAACCAGTTTCTAATTGAACTCTTTGATATTCCAAAAAACGAAACATTGCTTTGGCTTGAACAACTTCAAGCTCCATTCAAACTTTTTCAGAGCAACAAATATACTACGTCCTTGGTTGAAAGAAATTGTGGAATGTATGTATTGGCACGATTGTTATTCTGTTTACGCACGCAAATATTTTATTCAGCCTAAAATAATATATCAAATGTTGGAAATTAAAAAAAATAGCTCTCGTGTGTCTCTTAATTCGATGAAAGCACCTTTTCCATTCCAATTTAAATCTCAGAATTCTCCATTTTGCAAATAAAGAACTATAACTTACTACAGATTATAGGAGAATTACTCCATTACTCCATGCGCTCAATGCCCTAGAAGGGGCTTAGAGACGCGTTGCAAAGGTGCAACAAATTTGTTAAGGGTTAAAGGTGCAAGGTACTTACCGAATTAATTATCTTAGTAAATGACTCGTCCGGAATCGACAATCTTGTACTCCCGATATAACGTAGTTATTGCAAACCTTGAAATAAATGGACGATCGGGCATCATGAAGCAATGATGCACCCTGGATCTCACACAAACGGTAGCCACCTAAACAAGTAGGTAAAATGTAGCGTGTATCGGGAGAAGATGGCAACGAGGAGATGTGTGTGGTTATTTCTGAACCACCAAACATTGATTAGTTTATGACGACCCTCTTTGGAAGAAGTCGAATAATTGAAATCCGAGAACTAAATTTGATAACTATACAAATTAAAATAAAAATTCATCTTTAATTTGCAAGATGTCTTGTAGTACGTTTTTCATGCGTCTCCCCAAAGGGCTCTGCAGATGAAAAACAAAAAACCCAATGTCTGGAAGTAGATTTAACTTTCTTTATCTTAGCTCTTTCCTTCTGGGCTCTTACTGAGCAACCAGCCAAGAGAGCTGATCGTGGAGAATTAGAAATTCAGAGAACTAATTTGGCAACAGTAGAACAAATAAAAGTATTAATTCAGTCTCTCAGTATTTATTTCACCTTCATTCTATTCTCACGATTAAAATAAGGTTGAGATTAGCACTTGGGGCTTCACAAACAAACATGGACATGTCTGAAACACATAATCCAAATACTTAAAAATAGTAAAAAAAATATGTTTTTGAAATTTTTCCTTTTCATGATTATTAGGATGACGATAAATTTGCGAACGCTTACTATCCGTAAACGTGAAGGTAATTTACGCGTGACGAAATTTCTAAACGGCTTTATTATTAACATTATAACAATATTCAAATTCGAGCAAAAATCGGAATAGAAGTTCATTTCGGTTTCGGTTGAGACGTTTAGTACTGTTTCTTTGTATACAGACTTTTTGAAGGAAATTTTGTGACAATTCTCCCGGAAACAGTTGCCTATTTATTTATATGAAATGCCATTTATTAAAAAGAATTAATTCAAAACTACTATGGAGGTATCTAATTGTAAATTGGAATTCTCATTTTTAGGGCTAGGATGATTATGACTTTTTTCTATTACATTGAAATGTATGCATATTGTAATATGTCCACCGAACAATTTTCATCGGAGAGAAATGCAATTCTTGTAGTACATGTTTTTACATATTTTGAGAGTCTTTATAATATCATAATATTTATAGCTTATCGTTAGAATTATACAAGTTTTACTATATTCACAAGAGAATGTCTAAAAAAATGTAATTATGAATTACTTTTTGAGGTAGTTACTCCTTTTTCCTAGTAATAACAATACTAATACTTCTACAACTACTACTTCTACCAATAATAATAATAATGATAATAACAATAATAATAATAATAATAATAATAATAATAATAATAATAATGAGAAGAAGGAGAAGAAGAAGATGAAAAAGTTAATTACAATAGTTACTTTTCATTAGGAACTGATAATAATTTTTCTAAGATTTTGAAATTTTCGCGGGATGAAAAGGCTCTCCAAACAGGCTGATCGGCGAGACCTTGACGGCGTGGAAAACTGAGTTCCTCGCGCGCGTCACGGTGGGCGAGCAGTAGGGGCGGACGGAAGGAGAATATTATTTGAAACTAACCCTAGCAGCTGCCTAACAGTTCAGTCTTCAGTGTGGACGCGGAGTGCTCGGGTGTAACTTTTCGGTCTCGATACGTATACGACGTAGTATCTTGATTCGTGTATAGTACTGTGGTTAAACAAAGGAGATCGCTTTCTCGCAAAAATGCCACCATTGAAAATAATATTATCTACTCAACTCAGTTTGTACGTGGGTGAAAAGTGCGTGCTACTGATGGGATCGTATTATTTTGTGTTGCGTGTGAAAAAGTATAAGTGCGGATACTCGTTTGCAAGTACAACATTTGCAAACGGCAAAACTCGTAAAAAATGTTTTACACTTCAACTGCATTTCCATAGCTTTCACAGCGCTCCAACAAAATGAAGTGCTACTTGTCACAAGAATAAATTTAATAAAAAGTTTCTTACTAGAACTTAAATTTGCGCCAGGACAAATTGCAAAGGTAGTAGAAAAATTTTACTATGTACTAGAAAAAAATACGGTTATCGTACATTACAAAATTTGCCTAAATAATGTCCTATAAAACGGAGAGCAAATTGCCAGCCATTGAAGAAACATGGTCGATGGAAGAAATAACCAACTTTAAATATTCGTCAATAATATCTGTGGCGGTGATGACACACACAGTAATGGAAGTTACGTGACCAGCAACAGCTCCAGTCCATAATTCAGGTGAGTTTTGTCATAATTTGCATTGTTTTGGAAGACTATATGTAAGTTAAATCTTCGGTGATAAATATAACGGTTGAAAAGAACAAATAATGATAACTTCATCATTTTTATGAGGTTTTGTGAAGTACATATTTTCGGCGTTCTTAATGCATATAACTGTTTTAAATCTCATAATTACATACTTATTTTAAATTTTAAATGCATAACTATCCGAGCCCTGCTCATAGTTCTTTACATTCCATTCTAAAATAAGGAAATCTTATTTATAAATTGCTTTAAGTTGTTTTTATTTTTTCAAAGTTCAATAAGTGCTGATATAAGAAAGTAGGCCGTATGCATTCTACGTGAAAGTTCATTAGCATAAAATTTTGCGGAGGTTCATTCAGAACGTTTGTCAAAATTTTCTTGGGTGAAGAACGCAATTCACGGTTCTTCGCAGTCGTTAAACGATCATGTTTATATGTTAAGTTGGTACAGTAGTCATAAAGTTCTAAGAGAAAGTTAAGAGCTGTTGGCGGTGCATCTTTGTCACGTGCATAATATATGTTTGACCTCTTGCGAAGACATTTTGCAGAGAGCTACTGTCACGGAATATTTTTCTAAAGGTTTATCGAAGCCAGAAAGATTTTATTGTTCGTTTTCGACGTTTCACGAAAGTCAGAATTATGAACAGGTTCTTTCTGCTTACCACACAAAAGAAACGTTTCGTTTAGTCGTGCATATTTTTAATATGAAAGTTCCAATAGCGGCTTGTTACAATAAATTCCAATTGTATTATCTGAGTACCCATATCTCATACTGCGTTCATGCAACTCCTATTTTACAGTTCCTTTATTTAAAGTTCTGCTCCACCATCCGCCTGAAATTGAGCTGAATAAATATGGGACACAGATGATCAGAGCACATGGATTCTATTCGTAGAAACATCACGGCTTTGGTATTGCACGACTGTACTTGTCGAAAACCTTGCACGAACTGGAATCAGTATATCAGTGTATATGAAGTAAGTCAGTGTATATGAAGTAAGTCAGTGTATATGAAGTTTCATACACAAACTCGACAATTTAAGCAGCTAATCTTACGAAGACTTTGACTTTTATGACTACTGAACAGTACGAAATTAAAAATTGAAATTTAATATTAAATTTAAATAACTGACATGTTTAACATACATTTTCAGATACTATTTCTACCAAAATAATTGTGTTACATGTTTACTTTTGTACGTCAGTGTTTGAACAAAATACTGCATGAAACACAATGAATAATAGCCTAAAACGCACTTAATGTAAAGTGACATTGCACTAATGAATGAAAATGTTTACATTCCTACAATAATTTCTGATCCGATACAAACATTTATTTTCAAATAATATGAGCATGTTACACACAACGTAATGTTATTCAAATATTGTGAATGTTGTGGTTCAATTAAATGTATGGCAAACATCCACACTGTAACAACAATTTCAGAAATTGAAACTTAAGTCAAAAGAGAAGTTTTCGATTTTCTACGCAAAGTAATATAGTTTCTTTCCTTACATTTCACAACAGTATTAATAAAAGTATTAGTATTATTATGTAATAACTGATATTTTAATAGATTAGTAATATTATGTAATATCAAATATAATAACTGATAATTTTATGTCTTGCGATTATATTAATAACCTTACAACAGTTGTAAGTTACTACAATATATCACCAGAAACTTAGTGCAAACCTTAAAGTATTGGGAATTTGCTAATTATCTAATGACTTTCTAACTTTTACTAAATTCACATCTTGATTTATAAGAAAAGCTCTGATTCAAAAGTTGTACAAACTTCATATGTGCTTTAGAAATAACAACCATTGATACTCCAGGAGCCGCATCTGTTCCCTTCCCACGTAAAGGGAAAGTACTGACCGCGTGTATCCCCTGTCGTCATGAAATCAGGAGCCGCGTGTCCCTCACCGCTTTCGCTGCCTCCGCCCCACCTCCTAGTCCGCTTTCATCCCTATCGCCACCCCTGTTGCCTCCTCCAAGCCTCCCTCGCCTTCCCGACCTTCCCATTCCCGCCCTCCCGCCCGCACCCTTCCTCCCCTTCGGCCTTTTCTCCTCCGCCTCCCTCTTTCCCCCCTCATACTTCTTACCCGCCTTCTCCCCCCCCGTCACCCCGCCGAGCATTTCCTCCGTGCGTCCCCCAAACTCCCCGCCTGCCTGCCTGCCTGCCTTCCCCTCCTTCACGTCACCCTTCCTCCCCAAACTACCCCTTCGCCACGCCCCTACCACCTCCCCGCCTTTCCCTTCTTCCGCGCCTCCCGCGCGTCTGTCAGCTGTCAACGGCTTCCGCGCCTAGCGCCATCTCTCCCCTCTCCTTTGCAACCACTACTTCCAAAGGGGGGAGGTGGGTAAGATGGATGAGGGGGAGAAAGGGCTCTCTCTTGTCGCCTCTCCCCGCTTCTCCACAGTTCACGCATTTCACCATTTCGCAGGCACACGCATCTCTCCTTTTCTCATCACGTACCCCTCCCTAACTGATGCCTACTTGACCATTCCCCCTTCCCCGCCGTCTCCTCTTTCGCAATTGACTCGGCCGTCCCCACCGCCTGCGTCCCAATTGCAGCCTCCCTCTCTCTTTCTCTCTCTCTCTCTCTCTCTCTCTCTCTCTCTCTCTCTCTTTCCCTCTGTTTTCACTTCTCCCACTTACTGAGCCCACAGCCGTCCCCTCTACCACGCCATCGCCAGCTACCCAGCCGCCTCATTCATGTCCCCTGCTTGCATCTGTGCAGTTCCTCCCACCACCGTCGCCGCCTTCTCCTCCTCCGCGCCATCACCGAACGCCATCTCCTTCCGCCCCACACACCCCAGCCATCCCACCCTCCACCTCCCTGACCTCTCATGCGCTGTCTCTCGGGCAGGCAACGCGGCTCTCCCAGACCCTGCTCCAACCTACTGCTCTTCTCCCCTGCTTCCTCCCAGCCTCCGCCTCCTTGTCCTCAGCCGCTGTCGCTCTCGCCGCCGCCGCCGTCCGCACGTCCACCCAGCCGTCTCACGCCGCGCCGCGCCGCGCCGCCACCACATTAGCCCGCGCGGGCGCCGCCGCGCTCTGTGATTAGCCCCGCGACGCCGCGGCCTCCCGCGCCGAGCGCCACCACAGCGGTCCACAAGGCGGAGGGACGGCGACACACGTGCGTGGCAGGCCGTAGCGGGATACGTCTAAGAGAGGTATTAGTTTCAATTATACGGGATTTCTTATCCGATTGCTTTGATGTGTTGTTTACCTACTTTTTCGGTATACATTATATAGAGCTTTATTATATCCGATATAACACATTATACTGTCAGAGTTAACACATTATCATTGATCATGTACGTAGGTGTTCATTTACAAAGAATGACAAAATGTTACAATCTTCACTTACTTTATTAGTCTGCAGAGAAAATGACTGAATCATAAGGTTCCAGATTGTCCATAGTGCTAAGGCATTTCTGGGATTGGGTTTTACATTATGATCAATTAAGGATTTGGTTCGTGACAGTTTCACACCACATGCATGCATGTCCGCCTCGGTCAACAGCGGCACGCATGTCCGCCCGAGCAATTAGAACCAAGGGCTTGGCAGAGCGGGCTTGGCAGGTTTGTTCCCTCGCCATTGTTTGTGCAACGCTTGGGGAACAAAGTGGGGGATTACCGGTCCGGATGGCTGAGATCGCTAAGACAGTAGAGCCGTAGCGATCTACAGCCGAAGGGTCGCGGGTTCGAGTCCCGCCTCAGGCATAGTTTTATTGTGTTCGTCCTTTCACGCCCCTATCATCATCATATCGTGTCATCCTTCTAGTTACCGTACCGTTACATGCAATAGTGGTCACTATTGATAGTTGATGCGACCTTAAATAACACAGAAGAAGGAAAGTGACTGTCGTTTTAGTGCTTCTCATTCCACCATATATCCATTATAACTAACATTTTAATTAATTAAATGCATAAAATAAATAAATGTAATTAATTAATTAAATAAAATGTGTAGAATGTAACGAGCGAAACTGTTCCGGTCCTCTAGAGCGTGCGGGCCGCTCTTTAATCCCCGCTAGGCCACAGTGCTCGGCGGGGGGCGGGGGGGCGGGGCGGAGGCACCGCTGGCGGGCGCTCGCACAATAGGGGACAGGGCAGGGCCACAGGTCGCCGCCGCCCACGCCGCCTCAGGGGGAAAGTAGGGTGACGCATCCGCGGGCGCCGCGCGGGGCGTGTGTGTGTGTGTGTGTGTGTGTGCAGGACCTCGCTGCGCGAGGCGATTGTTTCGTGAGGCGTCGGACGGCAAGAGGTGAAGCTCGCTCGCAAATTATCCCGGCGGTGGCGGCCGGCCGCGTCAAGCAGGACGTCGTGGGGAGAGTTGGCGATGACGGTGGCGGCGGCGCTAGCGGCGGTAGAATGGAAGTGGTGACCGTGGGGTCCAGGGGGTGGGCGCGGAAGAATCTAATCTCGAATGTCTTTCAATTTAGATAACTATTCGTATTCACCTCTCCATATTTTTATGTTTCCAATTAATTAAAATTTCTCAGGAAAGAATAGATCTCCACTATTACCTCAGTGCCACCATATTTTGTCAAGCAGAGTTAGTGATGGTTAGTGTTAGGATAGATTGGTGACGGGGCAGTGATAGTAGAGGTAGTGCTAGCATTCTCTACGACGTTGGTGGGCGATGGTCGGTGAATGGCGGGGCGGATGTGGAGACGAGAGCGATGTCGGGAGTGGGAGGTGGGGCGGCGACGACAGAGACGTCGACGGAGGCGATGGATTGCCGAGAGAGAACGTCGCGGTGCCTCGAGGCGGTTGCGCGAAGCCGGGAGTGGCCTCAAGGAGGTTTCTGGAACTCGCGAGCTTTGTCGGGCTGCCGGACGGCCATGCGCTTACAGTGATTTACTATGTGCTATTTTGTAGAGGAAGTGGTTACGTCTAGCTACTTTTATCGGTTTCTAAGAAGAAAAGATTTCAACAAACAAAAATCTATGTGCAATAAATTTGATCGTCTTCTAGCTTCTCTTACATTACTTGTCGGATGAAAAGAGACAGTCTGTAGAAATATCAATCCTCTTGTTTGGCATGTGGTGAGACCTTCATCTTTCTCTTTCTAAAAGTATATAGTTTTCAAATTATGAGTAAAAAACTAAAACAAAAATTGCGTTTGCTGGTTGCTCAGATTACTCTCTCTTTTACTTGGTGACAAAGTTGCAGTTCACGTTCAGCACACCACAAAATGATAAGCTTCCCTATTTTCACAGCCAAACTACCGTTTAATTGAATGCAAACAAACTATTATTTGACGTAACGGTAAGTGTAAAAATTTCGCAATCCACGGCGAGTACCCCCATCGTGATTTGTTGGAACTAGCAGCACCAGAGTTTCGCTTCCTCCTCGTCTCAGGTTGGACACTGTGAAGGCGATGGCGATCACTCTCCATCTGGGCGCGTGGCAGACTGTGCGAGATGAAGAGGTGAATGAGCGAATGTAGCTCAGCTCAATGTCAACGCACCCGTTGCACCGCCAATCCTCTAATTCTTCAACAGAGCCTACTCGATGGTGCAGCATTAGCCTACCACAAATTCACAATTCGTTATTGCAAATTATCACACATTGACCCGAAACGGAGATACGTTTTCGGTCCAATATCAATACTAAAAATTTTAATTGATTTTTTTCTTGAGTTCCTTCACAGTGATTATGTCATGGCTACTCTTGTCTCGTTTACTTACCTGTAGAAATATGATAATACTGAATTATTCAAATAATTTGTTGCTATGAGTCCAATTAAAGATTTTCAGGTGGAAATGATAGAGAAAATGGAACAGACTCATGTTCCTTAGCATCTGGTCTTAAGGGTCTAGGACGCTTCGATTCAGAGTTACGCACGGTGGTAAAGAACTGGGGTACTTCGTAACTGGGCTGCGGGAACTGATACTGGTCTGCGGGACTGGGGGAACTTGGTAACTGGGCTGCGGGTTGCATGTGGACCTGCTCATATTGTAATAAATGAACTTGTATATTTCCTGTTTTCAATCTGTTTTGATATTAGCTGGGGAGTAATTTCTGATCGAGCAATAGCGTTCATAAAAAAATTGGTGTCGACGATTTTTATAAATTATACCAAACAGGCATCTTTTCTTATCAGATGTATTTATCTATTACTTACTCAACACTTTTTGTATATATTAATTACTAATAGGACGACTAAGAATACTTTGGTCGTGTGAGAGGTGGCAACCATTTCTTTAGATTCCTAGGAAGACTTAAAGAGACAAAAATAATGCTACAGCTTCAATTTTCACTAAAAATGCAAATATTTGATTATGTTAATCTTCAGTTTTCATATGTGGTGCTACGACAATTTCTCATACTCACTACGACTCTCCTTACTACACAGTTGATGCCATGCGACGAAATAGAATGCAGTTAGATTTCCGTGTGGCGTTTATGAACAGATAAATTTTACTATTTTAGGACCACATTTTTAATAAAATCCGTGTCATCATCTACATTGCAATAAAAATGAAGTAACGACTGTTTACCTCTCAGACACGCAGCGTTCTATTCTTTAAAGACGTATTCTTCCGAGAGAATATTTCCGTGCTGAGTAATTTGAAAGAGGGCCACGGCTGCCGTCGCATCGGACTGAGTGGGAGCGCGTGGCCGGCTGCCGCCACACAGGACGCGTACGCGCCTCCGCTGCTCCGCCGAGCCACGCTCACAAGCGCTCAACCTCACAGCGTCTCTTCACACGCGACGGACACCTCACGACATCGCTACCACGAAAAGTAGTGCATGAATAGACAGGACTTTCTACATGTCCTTCTTCAGGGCTGTTGTAGCGCCCTTGCAAAGTTTGGGAAAGATGACTACAACAAATGCGGAAAATAAGTAATTGTAATAATACGTTGGTAGATGAACCTCGATCATTATATCGCCTGTAGCTAAGAGCAGATTGGTTCCTAGTATTTTCTGCCAGAGGCCAGTAGCGGGGCAGAAGAATTGGAACCTTAAAGTTTTGCTAGAGGCCAGTAGCAGTGCGTAAGATAAACATTTTTAATCAAACACGAATGTACTTTTAAATAAAACGAAAGCAATATAATATTGTGTTGAATTTTGCACCATTTACATTAAAAATAATATTCTTAAACACCATGGTTTATATAAAATTGATGTTTCCTCTTTCATAAGGATTCGGTACGAAGAAAACCCGAACAATTCGGGATATTTTGCTAATTATCAACAATTGAGCTTAATAAAATGTTTCATAGATCGTAAAATTAATAAAATTTAAATTTTCGGAATTTTATTAAAAAATGACAAAATTAATAAACCATTTGTAAAATTCTTAGCTCTTTACGCCCAGAAGTAGGTGAGATTGCTCGAATGATTATAAACTACGAATCGCATCGAAATTAATCAAAGCGGTGGAGGTAGAAGGCGATGGATGGTCGAGGGAAGCATACTTCCAGAGGAATACTGGAAGTACCTTTACTTGAATACTGCTCTAGATGTTTTGCTTGTAATCGTAATGCGAAATGGGAGGTCGAAACGGGATTGTTAATACATAGCCACAGGGGCTGACTTAGATCACACCTGGTAGTTATTTTACCACTCCCCATAGGTGGCAGACAAAACGATTTTACAAAAAACGTCTCCGTGAACTCACTTTTTTATGAAACGTTTCGTAAATCGATTTGTGTATGTTTCATTAATCTCGTCTGATAAGAACTCAGTGTGCAACAGACATAAGGCAAGACACCCCATCTTTCACTCAACTACACCAATTGAATATTTTACCACATTTCTGAAGCTGTCTTTCTCGAACTAATGAAAATCCTGGCCTTCATTGGCTGTATGTAGTTTAGGTATTCTATGTATTTTATTAGAAAATACGTCTAACGAAGTTGGTAAGTACGTGAATATTAAGTGAAAATGTGTGTCAAAATGTGAGTCAAATATCAGCGATTTGATCTGATGGATAATATATCATACCGTTTCTTTAATGACACTTAAAACGTACATGTAAAATTTTAGCCACCAGAGATTGAAATAGTAAGGTTTTTTCTACTACATGTTTTGAAAATATCTTCGTTTTCCTTTATTATCTTCTTTGGAATCTATAAATTTCTGCTCTGCAATTATTTAAAAGAAACCGTCAAAACTTAAAAGTAAATATTAGTTTTAAATATCGACATAGTTATGAAATTAAGCTGAAGTTTATTTTTGTTGAAGTTATAAAGTATTGTCAATTATCATACACTTTCAGTTATGCGGCGGTTTGAATTATCCAATTATTCGATTACGTACTTAATAATTGCCATTATTAAAAATGAAAACGTCGGATCTGATTCTCACGAGGTCGACATCGGCCCCTGTCTGAAGGTGGATTCGATTGGCCAACTGCTCTTAGCGGCGGTTTCTCCAAACAACACCAGGTGAATGCTGGAGCAGTACCCTGAAAAACGAGCCATGGACACTGCGCGATCTCTCGATCATCCGTGTCTCTTTCTCTTCCATTACACACACACACACACACACACACACTCCTAAACTTGCATGACTTTATACTACGATACATTTCGGAAGCTTAGAGCTTTTCTCGGCTTGGCTGGTGTACTGCTCGCTGAGATACCCGCAATCCTACGTCTTCGTCGGCGCCAGATCTCACGTCTTAGTTAGGAAGGAACACCCCGACCTTTCGCGGAAAGTATTCACTACACCACAGGGACTAATGACCTTAGCAGTCGCTCCGCCCGTAAAAACAAAATAATCGAATAACCGGTACCTATTGGCATTAAAGATAAAAAAAATAAAAACTTTTATACAACTTTTAAATAACGTTTAAAATACATCAATTTTGTCATTTGGATATAGGATAGTAATTTTCTATATTTTTCTACATCTTTTCGAGTAACCTGATGATGTAACAAATCAAGTTACGAAACTTAGTTACAATTCGTCTGTAGTAAATGATTGTCAGTATTTACTTGGCTGTCTGGGTGACGCCGCGTCCATAGCGAAGGTGCCGACGTTTCGGTCGCCATTCTGCGACCTTCCTCAGGGCGTCATATAATGTAATGTAATGTAATGACCTTCGTCGTGGACGCGGCGTCGTCCGGACAGCCAAGTTAATACTGACTCCGGCCGCGGAAGCCTACGGTCTTAAATGATTGTCCTAAAAAAGTTGAGGATGCGCTTTTTTTAGAGATATAAATATTACCCACGATCAGAAAATTTGCTTTTCAGCGAGTTGTACTAAAAATACGAGTTTTTCCTCATTTCAATGTTTTATTAACCGGTTCGCGTGATGTGCCCACTGCGCGATCTGTGGGGCCGGCATTGCGACAAAGCAGGCCATGCGTGATGGATGGACGCCGGCGCGTCTTGCGTTTCTTGCGCGTGTTCGAGTTGGCGAAACAAGGCATTGTATTCCGCAATATTCATCTGGGAGGAAAATGCAATCAAGATTACCTTTGCGAATGACATACTTGTGCGTCGCCGTGTTCCGTAGCTGCGATGAATAACGATACGTTTCTTTGTCGAAGGTGATGGTAATCTATGGATCATACATTGTGGGTGTGTATGCGTGTTTCTTTTGATTTTAGTATTTTAATCTAAAGTGTTTCCAGTGATGGGTTTTTATGAACCACTGCCCTTAATTAATTCTGTCAAAAGACTGTCTCATCATCACGCATATGTTACAGTTTCTTCCTAACAATGTTGCAACACATAACTTCCGTTTTAGTTTTCTCGCTTTTTCTCCCTACAAATTCCCAGCATCTTAGTTTTAAAGCATGTAAGATATTACTGACTCCACTCTACTGGAGGGGAGGCGAATAGCTACGCACAGCAATTTACAAAATATGTAATTAGTGGTTAATAAAACAAGACACTTCCGTTTGTGTTTTCCCTGTGTACGTTAATTTTTTTTACTGTATCTTTCAATTATTTATTTTTTCGTTAATGTCTCTCTTTTCTGTTTCACCTGACTTGCAGACATCATGTATTTCTTCTCTCGCTTCAATTGATTTTTAAAAATAGTATTTTTGAAACGATATAATCATCTGCAGAAAAACCAAGGGTTATAGCGAAAGCATTTGTTTGGGACAATAAGATGTATTTAGTGACAAACAATGAACCAAAGTTAGTCACGTGTTTGAATGATTAAATTTTATAAATCATGTCTCATTTTGTGCACATACATTAAACAATTAATCGAGAGGTGTGTGCAAGATTCTAAGTGACTCTGTAACATGGTTATTACGTAACGTATTTTGATAAACTCTAAAGCGACGGCTGATGCATTTGGGGGGAATGCCCTGGCCGCCTGCATTTTACCGTTGGCGACTTTTTTATTACTTTTAATTTTTTAACTACTTACATGCAAAGAAGCACACAGCATTTCATTCAATAAGCACTGACAACGTTTTCGTAATTCATTGTTGGAAAGAAACAGCCCCTGATTCCATCTCCATTTTGAACTTCACGAATGTTGTCCGAAGAAGCCCATCGCATATATGGATGGGTTTTTTAACGTGATTATGCAACCAGTTCATTTGCTTAAAGTCTTGCTGCACACAAATTGCCGATAGTCTTTGGATTTTGATAAATTAAGATTTCAAGATGATACATGCGGAACTAGAAATGACCTTCATTTCACAAACTTAACTGAAAATTGTGCCTTTGGGGTTCGCGTACTTACGTGCACTTGTCCTAACCCCTTCGGCAATGGATCGGTTGAATGCAATAAAAGTACTTGTAATTGGATGACATAGCATTACAAACGTACCAACAATTAATTTTATATTTCTGTTTACGAATTCCAATGCCTTACACATAAATTCAGGAATTTTATTAATACTTTCTCGCAGAATATTACCGGCCAACAGATCATAACGGTCAGAAATAATCTCATATGATCTTGAAAGTTTCGTGCTGCAAACGATTCTTAGCGATGACATTTGCCCTACCAGAACCCGCGTTTCTTTGGAAATGCGATCCTGAAACTTCCAATTAAGATCCAGATTCCTTTCCCATCTCCGCCTACGGTAACCTTCAGCCCGAACAAAAGTAACAGCTCTTCTGAGAAGAGGCTCTGCCCGGGAACAACTGCTCCGCTTCCTTGCTCCAAAAATACTACCGCGCGCAGCTCTCCACGCGCTGGTCTTTTTGGAGGCAGCGTGCGCAGTACTCTGCGGTTTGCTCGGGCCACGTTCTACGAACGGCACGCCCGTCTCCGCAGTAACTTCCTTGATTTACGAGCTCGAGGCACATAAAGCGGGCGAGGCGGTGGATGTGGAGAGGGAGAAGGAGAAGGGGAGGAGGCTTTTGCGTTCGGTGCGGTGCACGCGTGAGGATACCGCGTGAGGCTATCGAATGAGGATACCAAGTGTGATATGGTGTGAAGATCCCGTGTGCGGATATCACAGGAGAACGTCGTGTGAGGATACAGCATGAGGATTCCATGTGAAAATACCGCGAGATGATGCTAGCGAATAGATGTCTGTCACCTGCAATCAAGTAATTCAGTCCTCGCGCATGAAAGAGTATTTCTGATTTTTCGAAGGATTCATAGAAAGTTGTAACATACAATATTTTTTGTGCCATTTAAGTAAAGACCAATGAAGTATTTAACTTTTGTGACCGACGACGTTGACAAGTAAAAGTGAAGCTTTTTCAAGGAAGTGAGAATCGACCGGACTCGTTAATGCCGCAAATAGGTTGGGCAGTGACAATGAACATGATACGAGTAATAAAGAAACTGACCGAGTAAGTTCGTCTTCTGTTTCTTTTGCTGTTTTCACGAATGTGAATACGTTTGACACTTTTTAATTTGAATTTAATCGGCTATGTAGGTCATTTGCAAATATCTGGCACATAGTATGATGTGAAGGGATCCATCTTATTATTGCTCTGTGAAAGTGATGATAATCGTCTACTGCTGATTGGCACGTACTTGAGGGGTGACGCGCTAGCAGACGCAGCAGCAAAACAGCAAGTAGACATTTCTATGGCATTTAATTCCTACTAATCATTTAGATATCCCTCTTTGCAACTTACTAACTTATGTAGAACTTTTCCGAAATTTCAATGGTATCCTTTTGAATTTTTAAATTGTAGAGTTTTATGCGAAAATTAAAAAAAAAGGTCAAACAATTATTTTTAAATATTTAATTAATTCAAAATATAAATTAATTGAAAGAGCATCGTTGTAATGTCGTGAAATATGAAACTTTTATCACAATTACAACACCAGTTAAAAATGATTAATTTAAGCGATGAAAAATTAATGCAAGCGATGATTAATTTAAGCATTTTTTCGATAATTTTGAAAATTATTATAATTTAGAAAAATTGTATTTGGAAGAAAATGAAAACACGTGTTTCATATTTTTGCTTATACTCTTCAGAAAAAGAGTTTGGAAATCTGGAACATCGAGGTCAAATTTTCCTTTCATTTCTGCGATTTGTGTCATGAAATGACCCTGTGACAGCAGTGACTTTTGTTGCGATAATTTGCGAAAAATTTGGAACAAAAAATTTTTCATAATTTGTCATTCTAAGCAAAGAAAAGACTTGCAATCATATTTTTATAATTTCAGTTTTCCTGAAATAATAACTAATGCATACCTGATTATAGCAAAGAAGGCATTAGGATATTTTTAATTCGTGCAATTTAGATAAACAAGAAGATATATAAGTTCTGATTCCACGTTCTTTGGTACATTTGGAGTCGCTTTCTCTTATTGTTTGTAATTAGTCATATATCCATTCTTGAATCGCAAATTCTTATGTTTACTGCTCGTGGCATTATAGAAAATTTATTTATCAAAACCTCCAGCCTTACTTTCGCTCTTCTCACGTCCTTCTCAACCTCCACTGTGATCTCCAGCAAATCCCACACTTGTCCAGCCTTCACCTCGGGTGACCCCTCGTCAGCCCGGACATGTACCACAACCCAGCAAACTAACGCGGATGCGTCCCCGTTATGTTTCCACTTGTCCGCTTCATGTACCATTGATCTTCGGGCGTTCGACCGCACAGGCCGCGACTGCCAGTCTCCAGCCTCCCTGCGCCGCGCGCGTTGCATTTCAAGGCTGCAGCCGGCCCCGCGCCGCCTCCGCCTGCGCTGATCGCGCTCTGCCGCCTTCAAATCGCCCAGGTTGCCCCCCCCCCCCCCCTCGCCTGTGAATAAGCGAGGTGCGAACGGCGCGTGATTTAATGGCGATGAGCGCCTGGATAAAACGGCGGCGAGGGCGATGTTGCAGGCAGAAGCAAGGGATTGGAATGAGGAAGAATTCGAGATTGTGGCGTTGGCAGCTTGGGATGAGATATGACATTAGAATCATTAAAAACGAAGCATAATGTGATAAAAATTGTTTTTACTATCGGATTATTATCCTACGCGTAGTAGTGGTAGGGTCACCCGTGTGTACCCCTCTTTCGGTCTGCTATTCGGGGCAAGGGAGTACTGGGAAAACGTTGCAAGTAGGATACGGTGCCTCCAGAGGTGATCAATAAACGTAAGTGATATTTAACATCGTAGTTTTAATTTATAGTATAGTACTTTGTCGTTTGAATTAAGCAGCTTAATAAAATAGTATTTAGTACCGAATCAGATATTTTTGTTAATTTGAGCAAAAAACTCACAATTGATGTGGTGCTAGTGGCTTTAGTTATACAGAAGTAGGAGACTCATGAAATGTAGGTAACTCGTCAAATGCGATAATGGAAACATTTTTTATTCATTTCCCAGTTTAGAGCTGATATGGATATCAATGCAGCTGAAATGCATAGTTCGTTCATTCTGAATGACGGTGACGAATACACTCCTGACCAATGTAGGAAACGAATCTTTAACTTTTTAAATAAATACATCTAAAATGCAGAAATATTTTAAAAATTTGGTGTATTTTGAATCAATATAGGCTTATGTAAAATAGTTAACTAAACTTCCTGATTAATCAGAAGGTGTTAAATGTGCTCATGCAAAATTATTCCACGCACAGTTTCTCAATGTGGTTCTTTCTTTCTTACAACAACTTTCTACGGACAATTCTTGTCTCCCATCGTAGTAGAGTTGCCCATCTGATTCAATGTCGAGACCGCTGATAGATTTTCCCCGTCTTTTGGAAACATCTGACGATGAGAAAGTAGATTTTTTAGAACTAGGAGAAAATCATTCGAGTGCCAACTACCCGACGCATCGGCAAACATGGCAACTTTTTGTGACGCTTAAACGTGATGGGAAGATGATTATTTTCCAGTCCTTTCTCTCGATTGTAACACACAATAACTTCTTGATGAAGAGTTCTAAAATTCGAAAAAAAGTCTCTTGCCATAATAACTTAAAATTAATTAATTCTTACTACTTATACTAAAACTCATACTTTAACGGAAGAAGAAATCGGTGATTTTATTCCATGACTTTTCATAGTTAACTCGCAAAAAATCTAATCAGTTGAGTTGCCCATCTGATATCCCAAAGCCATGGGCGATGCAAAGAAAGTAACACTGCACTTCTTTTATGTTTTCATATCTTTCCAATTAATAGTGTTTAAAAATTTGAAGTGACACTAACATTATTTTTGTTAATCTCTAACACAAATGTATTTGTTTCTACACTCTGGTGTATTCGAACATGTAAGTACTTTTTAAAGAGAGAAAATGAGTTGTCATTTAATCTGTAACACGTCAGAGTGAAACGTGTCATTTATTCTACATAAAAGAGGGTAAATGATTTGATCTAATAAAAGTACTCTAGCTGTAAAAAGAAGAATGATGTTGATTTCCATCACTTAAAATAGCGTTTCAGAGATTCCTGAAAAACTTATATGTGGAGCCATAAGAGTTATCACCACATCTAAATAAAGAATTTGGAAGGAACAAATATCCCCGTGTATATAACAGCCTAGGACTGCGGAAATTGATAGTAACCGTAATTTTTATATCTTATAAATCTTTTTCCCTATGTACGATATTTCACAATGCTGTAATGCCAACATCTTTGCTCATGTTGTCCACAGATAATTGTGTCCGCGAATAATTGTGACGTATTTATCTTTGTTCTATCGAAGACCGTTTCTCGGCATCTAAAACATATTTAGATTATTATTATCCTAGTGTTTCAATTTTATTTATCAGGTGAAGTGAGCGCGAAATATGACAGTTATGATTTGGCATTATACTGGAACGATAATGAGCGTTGCATGAAGGAAAGTAATTCCTGATTATCTGATGCAAATATAGGATTCATGTACAAAATGTCGGAAGTATTCATTGGTGCTATGAGGATGTAAGTACATATTTCACCAAATTTGAGATGTAGAGACGAGTTAATTATAATTTTAACTTCATAGCCTGCATTGTGCATATTGCAGCAGTGAATACTTCTGTAATAGTGTAGCAGATTAATTCACTCTGCTATAGATGTAAAATCACTATAATGTTTTGTTTTTTTTATTTTCCGATTAAAATGTCTTTGCACTTTGTACTTTAGAAGGCGAGGCGCTGTTAACCATTTCGCAGCAGCAATTTTTGAAGCTGACTCTTCCAATTAGATAACATTGCCCCTCCCCCTTTGTCTCGAAGTATAAAGAAATTGTAATTGGCGAATATGTCGCCATCACTACATTTTTGTTGATCTTCGGAGAAAGAATATTCCCGAAAAGAGTTATTATAATTGATGATCACGTGACATCGGCATCAATGCCTTGTGCGACGCTAATCTCAAGATCGTGTCCTTCGGAAGGCATGAAAGGGATGGATGGAACAAGAGGGAATCTGATGCCGGAATCAAATGATTCTGTCTCAAGATCGAAGCAAGTAACTAACAGTGGCTAAAAATGAACCTTATGGAAACCGAGGTGAACGAACAAAGAAATATAGATATTACAAAGACGAATAAAGTCAGATGTAAATTGAGGTGATAGTATATTTCCTACATAAGAGGATGTTTTTTTTCCCAATAAACATCTACACGAGAAAACTAAACGATCGACGGCTGTAGAAAAGAAGTCAATCATTGCGCCGACCGCGTCGAGAATTGCAGTGACGATGGCGACGTGAGCCACTAGGACAGCGACGGGTTCGTTGACGATGATAGCGCATCCACGTCGAATACAGCAGCGATGGCGACGGCGACGACCACAACAACGAGACTAATGATATCGACACTCGCGTTGAAACCGGCAAAGACGATTATGACGATGGCAACGACGACATTGACCACTTCGATCTAGGATCGACTTCATGACGTCGAAGACAGCGGGGAGACGATGACGTCGACGGAGACATCGTGAGTGACAGTGACGGAGACGACTACGAATACAATGATGGCGATGGCAACAACAGTGACGGTGACAGAAAATAATGGTAACGGCGACAATGATGACGGCAATGCGGTCGGCCACGTCAGTGACATCGACAACGGCGACGACGGCCGCGAGGACTGCGCCGGCAGATTTGTCTCTGCGCGGCGTGCACGCGCCTCACCGCAGCAGACACGCCCCGCGCGCGTGCGCGTGTCCGAACGCGCGACGTGCCGTCTTCCTGGCTGGCAGCGGCGCAGGCTGCGGCCCCCGGTCCCCGGCCCCCGGCCCCCGGCCCCGGCCCCCGGCCCCCGGCCCCCGGCCCCCGGCCCCCGGCCCCCGGCCCCCGGCCCCCGGCCCCCGGCCCCCGGCCCCCGGCCCCCGGCCCCCGGCCCCCGGCCCCCGGCCCCCGGCCCCCGGCCCCCGGCCCCCGGCCCCCGGCCCCCGGCCCCCGGCCCCCGGCCCCCCGGGCTTTCTAGGCGCACGTCGTGCTCACGCGCGGGCGACTCTCACACGGTGCTCCTTTTTGTGGGATGCGGGAAACCTGCTGAGGTGACTTAGGGCATCAACTGATGCCGCTGCGTTGCCTCTGACCAGGAGGTTCTAGTGTTCGAGTCCCGGCGGTGGCAGAATTTTCGACGCCAACTATATAGCTAGGGCGAGTTTAGCAGGTGACTGGAGGGGAATTTTAGCAACCGTCTTTTGTATTCGGGAGTTTTCCGTGGTTTTCCCGTCAACATCAATCGAATGTCGGAGCAGGACCTTAACAAACGGGCCACGGATTGCCCGCGATCTTTTCTTTCCATTCCTTGTCCTATCTTACACCTTACTGACATACACACTTATATGTACTACACTACCGGACATGGCGGTAGACCGGTCGGGAGCGTAGAGCTTGTCCCGGCTGGAGGAGTGGTCCGCTTATGGGCAATACCTGGTTGGAGAAAACCCCGCTAGCTGACGACGGTAAGTTCACACCGGATCTTGCCATCCAACTGGGAAAGAACACCGACATATCTCGAGATGAAAACCCGCCTTATACTTACAGAACTCATGACCATAGGAACTGACGTGTCCGGAAATAAGAAATAATCTATCAATCAAGAATGGTTTGGGGGGGGGTAGCAGGGTGCTGGTTTGTGAAAGAGAGTGCGGAGTGGTTTTTCTTACAGTAGTCTCACTCCCGATAGGTTAAGCAATAAGTTTCGGAAACCTGTCAAACCAACTTGTAGTAACTGAAAATTTTTGAAAATTTTCTGAAATCTGTTGAAGTAAAACAGTGTTGTTGCTCCCTAAACTAAGAAGAGAATAAGAATAATATTTTCTTTAAACTCAGAATATGTATAATGCATGCTAAATGACAAGGTTTCCAGATATCTGATGATACTTCATGTAATTTTTCTATTCGGGAACACCAGGCGCTCCTCTCAATCGGAAAAATGTTCGCAACTGAAGTTAAGGTGAAACATTCGATTTTAGAAAAAAACGTCTTGGTCAGTTTAGTTTAAATTGAGGGAAAGTTTGAATGAATGTAAAGCAATTGATGTAAGAGTGTTTTGAGACATATTTCTTGCGATATTCTCTTTTGCATTAGGGTGTCAACACAATGATTTCGAAATTCTGTTAAGATACAAATCAAGTAGAAAACTAATCAAATAAACCGTTCGTAATGAAGGCGAGAGATAACTCGTTTCTTGCGATGCCAACTAGGAAGGTTTGATTCGTTCTGTATGCTTGGAATGTAAAGTATTTTAGCCACTGTGTGAGCTCATGAAATCACTTGGCACGTCCAAGATATTCATCAGTACTTTCTCAATGTCTTCACTTGCTCCTCTAGAACTTCCGCTTTATGCCAATATACCTACTGAATCCATTCATGTTTTTGTTAGCTAATTTAATTTTTTTGCAGTTAATGGTAGTCAGTTACACACCGTAAAAGTATAGCAGCAGTGTTTTCTTGCTTTTCCAAACAATTAGTGTTTATCGCAAGAAGGATGCCTTGACTGAAGGTGAAATCAACATCACTTATATTCTAGAAGTCATATATAAGTAGATTCGATCTGTCACTGGGGAACATATTTCTGTTGCTTCAGATGAATCATAACCAATCTACTGCGCCTGCTAGTATCTCATAATTTACATGAATCCTGAACAGTGAGACAAAATTAAAACCTTAGGTATACAAACGAGTCACACACATCACATTTCGTCTGCGTAGAATTCTCTTCTCTATTCTAAATCAGGACAATAACAATTACCATATTACAAACCTTTACATTTTTACTTTATATTTTATTTACTTCATTGCTTCAAATAGTGAGAGAAATGCGCTCACTTCACACTAAAATCTTTCAGAGTTCTAATTTGTCATTTGCCACGAATATATTTGTCATGCACACTTTTTAATTGCCTGTAAATTAATTTGAAATCATTTCTATATTTAATAAGATACATATCCATCATTGAAAGTATTTTTATTTTATTTCTACGTTTGTAAATATTTTATTTACATTTATGTATTCAGGGTGCATATGCTTTTTAGGGAGACAAATTCTTGTGGAATATCAGAAAAAGGCATTTCTTCTAAAACGCCCACAATGTCAACGAACTGGTATGGACAATCGAACTGGTATCGAGTATCGACTATCGAACGTAGATTGTGACTACTATAACGTTACTTTGGCTGCTCTGCGTGGGAGGAGGGACATTAAATAGGGTCAACAGAGGTTTGCAGATCTGTGATTTCCAATTCAAATCACATGCGAGTCAACTTTATTATTTAAAAGCTGCCTTCATTTACTCATCTTTCACTAAACACACCGTCAACAATATCAAGTTGCACATTATTTTCAAGTTGCTTTTTTTATAAACATTCTGCATGTGTAATGTGTTCTGCCAGACTTGACTGAATTAATCAGCAAATTCTCTTACAACCACATTTCAACAGTTTTTATAAACAAATTTACTGCATATTTTTATCAACAATGAAGTATCATGATCAACATAATCAAGTTTCAGCAGTATTTCAGAAGTTTCAACACTTTCTTCAGATTTTGCACATTAGCCAAAAACACTGCAGAATACTCTTAACTTTTCCAAACTAAACATTGTGTTCCCTCCCACACAGTTGATACACCTGCAATGAATCATTAATTATACGTTAAAAATACTTATCTTATTCAAGAAGCGTAATGTGGACGTAACCTTACAAGATCATTTTCTCACTTACCACTAAATGACAATGAGGATTCTCATGGAATAGAAGCAGCATATACTATCTTATTACATTCTTTGGAAACTTAAAATACGTGAACAATTTTCTGGAGGCATAATTTCCATTCATAAGGCACTATTTCACACTGCGAACGGGGCTGATGTTCCGAGCAAGCTCTCTGGCTCCCGCCAAAGTGTAAGGGAGGTAAACCTTATCACACAAAATAGGTCTCATTCACAAACTGCCGTTGAGCGTTAGTGGAAAGCCATAGGAAGTAATGCTAATGAATATACATGGTTCCCATGTACTTTCCAACCATTGGGGCTAGATTAGCACTACAATCAACCATGGGAAGTCGGTGATAAGTATTGTCACAAAATATATATATATTGATCGTCACAACTGG
The DNA here is from genome assembly GCA_038098605.1 of Gryllus longicercus. Taxonomy (NCBI): domain Eukaryota; kingdom Metazoa; phylum Arthropoda; class Insecta; order Orthoptera; family Gryllidae; genus Gryllus; species Gryllus longicercus. The sequence continues at coordinate 2,458,245 of JAZDUA010000009.1, forward strand.
AAGACTCGTAATCATAGGTTTGTGGTTCAGAGTGAAATAATCATTTTTCAGTGTATCTGTGTCCCCGCAAAAATGACGGCAAGTACAGAAAATGTTTAAAATTTACATTTCCATGCCATATCTAAAACTCTCAAGATGTTTGAATAAAATCTTCTTGAAAGTGATTATAATATATTGTGATATAGATGTGTTAGTTCTTTTGTATAACACTTTTCCCCTTCAATTATATTAGCAATTGTGCTGGGGTCTATATTTGACACCCCTCCTTCCATTGGTACTCTCCGAGTCCTGGGACTACATTGCAAAGCGAGAATGGACAGTTCTGTCTTTCCTTCATTCTTCAATAAGACGTAATGTGAGGCGCTCGGATGTGAAACCTGGAAATGGTAAATGGCCTTTCAGGTTTCGCTGGGCAATGCACTGTTTTAAAAGATGCGCTTTAGACATAACTGCGTGAACGAGTAAGGTATCGCTGCCGTTTGTTCTCCGATCTCAATTACTTGCAATATACACTAAGATTCCCTGTGTTATAAAGGCTAGTAATCTTAATTTTTGCGTTTTATTAAGATTATATTTGTTTAAGGTAATGTTAGAATCCGAAACGCTTACACTCGAATCACCATCCTCACATCACCCCCATATCTCACATCGCGCTTTTGGAATCACGGACGCCCCATAGAAACTGCCTCATATTTACACTTCAAGACCGTGTAGGGGTCGAAGATAATTATTTTCTCAATGAAAATTAGGTGGTAAATGGGTTGGTTGGGTTGGAAGGTACTTATTATCTTCGTAGCAAATTACGTATCTACCAGCCACAAGGATGAGTGGCCTGCTTATTACAAATTCAGCACAGTTGATTCTAAATCATTAAAATAATAATCATATTTATTATTGAGATATTCATTGTAATCAGTACGATTTCTAAATCAGTATTACCAGTAAATAATTTCATTATCAAAATTGCTCGTATGTAATTTGATATCTATGATTTCCCACTGGGGCCTATGCAGTTGCCCCGCCCGCTGCCCGGCGCTCCGGGGCTGGGCAGGGCACGGCAGGGCAAGGCGTCTGGGAGGCCGTGGCCGGAGCCCCTGCGCGAAGGAAAGCAGCAGCGCATGCGCGCGCGCGGGTGCCATCCATCACGAGCGGCGATCTGCGCAGCCTGCGCCCAATAAAACAGATCCCGTTGCGCGGCGTGGCGCGGCGCGGACGCTGCGAAGTTCAGCGGGAGCGGCGGCGCGCACTGGGAAACGCTGGCAGGAAGTGTCATGGTGCGCCTGATATGGCTAATTTTACTTGATAGGGGTAGTCGTTCACTCTGGTTGGTTATTGGAGAACAGCACTGTCCCAGGGTGTACTGTTGTGAAAGCTGATGGCATTTGTCAAAGATTTTTCGACTTGGATTTCGTCTCCTTTTTCTTGCACTCTCTTCAGTTAACATTAGTTCATTACATTTCTCACAGAAATAGAATAATTCTGTACGCTTGTCGATTGCAGCTCTTGTGCACCACGTTCTCTTTTTAGAGATAGCTACCCTTCTAATTTATTCAAAGTGATATAATACTTTAAATTAGTGTTGGACATCGGTCATTTTTTAAGTAACTTTGAATTTAAATCAGATAAAAATTACAGTAGTCAATATTCAGTATCTATACCCTATTCGCGCTAAAATTCCTTTTTAAAGAAAAGAAAATATTTCAAGCAAATATTGGGAATGATTATAACATTAAAAACGTATTAAAATTATTGATATGAAATAATTAGTCCTAATTTTCATTGAAATCCAATAAATTAACTCATTTAGTGTAAAACAAAGTAAAAAAGGACATATTGTGGGACTGTGTGAAGTATGTAGCCATTCTAAATTGATGATCTAACTTGGTTTATATGATGAGTTTTGGTTGTAGTGCGTGTAAGGAGTAAATGTGGTACAATGGTTCAATATGGTGAATGATTATAATATACTAAATAGCTAATAAGGTTTCCAACGAAATAATGGATAACGATGGAACAGAGCTCACTGATTGATTCATTGGTTGGTCTTCGGGCGCGTCAAATGCTATGGTCATGAGACCCTTTGCATCGCGGGAGGCGGCGGTGACCCCCCCACCCACCCCGCTAGGACGTGAGGCTCGGCACCGAGCTACAAGTCAGCTTCCCCTTCTAGGCATCTCCTCCAACGGGACATGCTCTGTACGGCTAACCTGCCATGTGACATGTGAAGCAGTATAGTGCAAATGTGTATGTGTGTGTTTGTGAATTAAGGGAAAGGAAAAGACAAGGATAAGGAAAAAGATTTCCACACTGTGGCCCGTTTGTTTGGATAGTGCTCCTGCATTAACCTGCTATTCCGAGAAACTAAGAAAAACTACCTATCTGCACGAACACCGTTTAGACTTATCTTCCACTCGGCGGAATTTGGTAGAGCTATCTAGTTAGTGTCGAAAATTCACCAACGTCGGGTTTCGAACCTCATGACCACCCGGTCGATATCGCTACAGTAGTAACAATTATTACCCTGCGCTGCGTCTGAGTAGCCGGTGAACAATGATGATGTGAGGGGCAGGAGGTCGGGTGAATTCTCAAGAAAACGCTTTCTTAAACCAGATTTGCCTTTCTTTTCCACACATTCCGCTTGGATCAACCGGGATTCGAACGCCGGTGTCAGGACAAGGAGTGAGGCCGCGGCTAGGCGTGGCCGATGCGTGCGGGGAACGGATTCAAGGAAGGCCTGGCGTCTCTCGAGGCGTGAGTTACGCAGTTTCACGCCCCGCGCGCGAAGGCGCTGGCGGGTGGGCGGGCGGGCGGGGGTCGGCGAGTTGGGGCCGGCGCGCGTCGCTCCGAGTAAAATATGCTCTAATGACGTTTGTGGGTTCGATTCCATCTCGGCCAGAGAGAGCATCTCATGCACACTCCTCGCTGCACGATTCTTGCTGGCAGCACCCAGGTCAGACACGCCCTCTCCGCAGCCCCGCCCCACGCCACACCACAGACACATACAAGCACACACACTTACCACGCCACGCCACACCACACGCGCACCCTTCATCACAAACGACTACACCGCTCACTACATCATACACGTTACTCCACACACCCTGCAATACACACTCCACACTACACTTCACCACACACACACACACACACACACACACACACATACCGCCCCTCAAACCACAGCTCACCGCACATTTCATTGCACACCGCCCCGCCACACACTTCCATGTCGAGACATCACTACATACTGCCCACGCTCTTCCACAAGGAACCATAAATTGGACGAGCATGAAATTGTACACTATTGCATTAAATAATGAAAAACTATGTAATTACTATTAGTAACTATGTTGAATAAATTCATATTACTATGATTGTTCGTGGAATTATATAAATACTGAAATGATTTTCAGAAGGCGTCGTGGAGTCAGAATATATTATTGCCCATAATCATATTTCATGATTTACTGCTTAATATTACCTCCAATTAAACTTATTCCTCGGTTGCTACTTCGATACTGCGCAAAACCCCCTAATTGAACACTATTGTGATCGTTTATAAAACTAAAATTCAGAAGACAATTCAGAACACGAATGAGTTAGGAATATTTATTTGGAAACTTTTTAAAAATAAATTAACACTTACAAAACAATCTCGAACTTAGCTGTAAATTCCACAATCTATCATTGAGAATACGATTCCATGAAGAATGTGTGACTACGTTGCTTCAAATCGAAGATTTCTAGAATTCCACACCTCATTTCTTCATTTAGTAGGAGTATATTTTTTATGAGAGACTTCTGGAAGCTTCGAAAATTGTGTGCAAAGTACTAGTGGCGCATCACGAGTTGTACGAAAAGGGTGTCGCTATTTACTTACTAACATCTTTAAATTATAAGAAAGTAACTAGTGGTGCTACAGAATGGCACTGACTTTCCCGTATTGGTTTTCTATTTCCATTGGTCTCGGCTAGCTACTCGGACTTGCCACATACTCCTGCCAGCGGCCATCTACGAGTATTTGCCGCCCAAAGTACATTTTTAAATGTTTCTTAATTTTTCGACTTCTTAATAGAAAAAATTAATTATTACTTTAAAAATATTAAACAACAGTAAAAACTCGTCCAAAACGGAAATTTTCATTGAAACATTCGGAGTAGGTTTTAAAAAATGTCATTTTAGCGCTACTGTAAATTTAAAATTTGATTTTTTTTGACAGAAATCTGTTGAGTTTTCGAAAAATTCATATGACTTCATTTCTGACACTGCTAGCCACAAATGCAATAGTGTTTACAAATTTATGGAAATAGAGTCATAATGGTACAGAAAAATGAGAAGGTTTCTGAGGGCCATAGTACGGAGGGTAATAGAACATCCACAATGAAATTTGTGTCCCATCAGGAAAACGAAAATCGGATATTTTAATACCACATGCTTCCTGCATTATGTTCCAGCAAACTTGCGTTGCAAGTTGCATGAGGGCTTGCCGTTTTCCTTGTACCATCCAGAGCATAATTCTATATTTTTCATCTTAAGTAGGTTTGAGGAACCCTTGTTGAATAATTCACTTTCTAGCACACGGTTCTGTGCCGATGATCTTCTGTGAATATAGAACAGGTATCTGATATTGTACCTCTGATATATAATATATTATGTGATGATTATAATATACTATTACGTGGTGATATATGATATATTATTCTTTTGCCTTTTCCCGTTGCTAAGGGGTCAACGCTAAATGGATGTGGGCTAAATTTTATGATTTTTCGTACACTCAATTGTTATAATTGGCGAATATTTTACGGATTTTATTTTTGGGTGGCTTTGGCGAAAAATTTTACCGCCGGTTGCCCTTGCTGACGCCAACCACAAAGGACACACAACAACGTTCCACATGGAAACACACGCAATGACGAAACACACCAACCATGTCCAAAGCAGGATTCGAACCTACTTCATTCGAAGATCGACACGGCACTACTGCCTTGGCGATCTCGGCCACCGTATCGGCATAATATGTTGGTATATAATATATCCTATAAGTGCAAAGAGAGGAATGGCAATAGCTTCATTCCTTACCTCACGGCGCGTTTTCCGTCTGGAGAAGGGCGTCATCGCCCTTCTCTAATCATTTCGCCTCCCTTTCCCTTCGCGAACAGCCATTCGCGTGTCCCTCAGTCCGAGCCATCTCGTTCGAGCAGATTCACGAGCAGGCTGGTTCTAATATAAATCAGAAATCCCTTTTTTACCATTTACATTTACATGCCATTGACGTAATAAGTGGGCAGTCCAACTGCGTTGCGGTATTTCCACACGTTGCTCTCATCTCCCGTCGCAGCGCGACAACTGTTTTTGAACGCGCCCCGCCCCGCCTCTCCTGCACCTGCGCAAGCACCACGCTCATTGCCAACAGCGGTCCGCACCGCCTCTTTCACGGCTCGGGTCGTCTTTATTGATGCATCGTTTACGAAATGGCACGCCGGTAACGGGCCCCCGCTCGCTCTCCGCCCAGAATGTGTTGGCATTCCCCACGCCTTGCAGAGGCCCCGTCATGTCGCAGCCGTCGCCGGCAACTCCCTTTTTGGCTTTCGCATTTCTGCTCGCCTGATCACGATATTTTTGCGCCAATCCCGAAGTGCTACTGATTTTCCTCGTTTCTGTCGCTGAATGGTTTATCGCCAAATCACTCTCTAAAGCGCATGTGCAAGATTTACCTGCGAAATGCTTCTGATGGACGTCTGACGAATTCAATTTACGAATCTTAAAACCATTCGTGCATCAATTACTCATAAGGAAATACAAAAGTTTCAAGATATTAGTCTTGTGACATTAAATAATATGTTAAATAGGTTTTGCGAATTACAAGTGACCTCACAAGTATAAAGAACCTTCGCTGTTTTGCGTATACTTTTCTCTGAATACTTTATTACAACAACCAAACAAATAACTATACACCTTTTAGGTCACAAACGTGCATTATATATATATATATATATATATACATATATATATATATATATATATATTTCTTGAACATTCATATACTTCACGATTCATACATCTTTTCCAGTGCAATTACAGCGATTTTTTGGAAAGCCTAATTTTGACCTAAAATCGTTCACTGTTTAACATTTTAAAAGAATTAATAAAGACATTTTCCTATTACGCAAACTAATTTCTGTCGGTTCCAGTATAGTTGGTTAAAACATTGAGAGTAATTATTATGATTACATTTCTAGTTCATCTTCCCTTCCATCTTCCCTATTATACAAGATAAAGAAAACGCTCAATGCTCGAAAGCTACGTATAATGCAATCTTATATGGAAACGACGACCGGTAAAACGAAGTTTATTTAAACATTTCCTCCTTTTGTACCCAGTAAATGTTTCTACTTGTTATATTAAATTACTTACTCATAAACGTACTTTGTGTTTCCTCAGTTCTCATTACTGTATCAACAACATTGAAAATTATTGCTATTTTTTAGTTTAAAACTTATTTTAACCGGAATGCTCTGAAAGTTTGAAAAAACAAAAAGATTCCCCAAAACGAAGATTGCATGTATTAAAGAGTGCAATTATCCTTTCGAAAAGTATGAAGAAAAAATGGAGCTTTTTTTTAAGAAAATAGCGTTTGAGTGTTTCTGAAATTGCAAAATTTTGAGCTAGTTTTGACAGAAAACGGTTGAGTTTTCGAGAAGCTTTACCTGTCTTTATTTAAAGCACACGTACTCATCAATATAATAATGTGAACAAATTGGCACTAATGTAAATATTAACGTCGTAAGGACAAGTAAAAAAATAAATTTTTGTAATTTGTGAAAAAACAAAAGATTAGAGCAATATGGCGTTTATGTCACCATAGAGTGCATTTAGCATTATCCCTAAGTTCAAGGAAATGATCTAAGTTGACGGAAAAATCTCTATCTTCAATTTTTTATTTGTAGGAAGACCTCGAAAAAATTAAAATTTTTGAAATTTTCGAAAATTCAGAGTTAACTGTGAAAATAGGATCTATGCCACTTTTATAGATGTATATTACTCTATTCTTACTAGAAATTTAAAGAAAAAAATTGATTTTTTTCAACTGGTAAAAAATGGACAACAAGAATTGATTATCACTGTTAAAATATTTTCTACAATTTTCTGTGGGTTGGCATAGAGGTCACTCCGTTAATGCTGAAGCATTTCGTGTTTTTGTGCCTAAGAAATATCACACCTAAATGTGGCCTTGTATGAATGAGTCGGAAGATGTCTGCAGACACAAGGGGGCTGAGATTGAATGATTGATTAGTGGCTCCGAGCGCATCAACTGCTAAAATCATTAATCTCGTAAGTGTAAGGCATGCTATTTTCTGGGGTTGTGGCGGTAATCTTTCCCCACTGATGGTGAGATCCGGCGCCGACCTGCCATCTGCTGGCAGGGTTTTCCCTAATCAGGGATCTCCTAGCGGTGCACCACTCCGGCTGGGATAAGCTGCAAACTCCCAACCGGTCTACCCGCATGTGTGGTATTGTAGTGCATGTAAATGTTTCCGTAAGTAAGGGAAGTTTAAGACAAAGAAGAGGAAGGAAATGATGTGCAGGGTTCTTGGCCGGTTTGTTAGGGTACTGCTCCGTCATTCCCCTGGTGTTGGGAGAAATTACGGAAATCTCTCGAACAGAACAGACGGCCGCTAGAATTCTCCTCCAGGCAGCGAGAAATTCTCCTTCAGAACTCGACCAAGCTATCTAGCCAGGGTCAAAAATCCTGCTTAGGTCGAGACTCGAGCCTAGGACCTCCCGGTTACAGACACTGCAAGAACATTAGTTGATGACCTCAGTCACCTCTCTGGTGAATGTGGGAGAGGCATATTGGCGCAAATTGCAATCATATCACGCAAGAAAGTGTTCGAGAGTATAAACAAATGAAATAATTCTGTAAGAGACCAGGGCTTTATATTTAAATTCAATAGACTAGAAAGGAGTAGTTGGCTTGTAGAGGCACACATGCAGTTGTCTCGTGAATTATTCTTCATTCTTAGGAGCTGTAGATAAGAAATTTTAGAGCCAGATTGTAATAATTCATAGCCAATACAACAAATGCGTTCTTGAAAGTATTTTACAAAGTATATTATTCATTTTAACTTCTAAAAATTGTATAAATTACTATCGTTTATTCGCAACAGGTTCGCACTCGCTAGTTTGGACCCACTGTTTACTGCCAGGCAATGCGAATAACATATATACAACGATTGGCAGAAACGTGTACGTATTATTTACGTACATATTACCCAAATAACGGTCAATATTAGGCACTGTTACATTTACCTGCCTACGGATCAAAAATTAAAGAGCCGTCTGAGGAATTCGATCCACTTTGGTAGGTAGTGTCGAACATCCGCCTCCATCTGGAGTCAAACCCTAGGACGTTCCGTTCAGAGGCGCTCCATGAGCCCGCTCATCCGGTGTGATGGAGTCAACGTGATTCCCACATAAGCAACCACTCGCCGTCCCCCCCCCCTCGCCCCCGAGCCCGCTCTGGCGGCCGCTGCGCGCGGGGCCCCTGCGCGCGGGCGAGCGCAGTAGCCGGCGCGTAATGAGCTTCTGCGCCGGGCGGATCGGGTTTCGCCCAACGGGCTGGCGGGAGCGGACGTGCGCAGCACGACTGCACGCGCGCAGATGCGCACGTCCGCAGGCGGCGGCGGCGGGTTACTCGCGCAGGCCGCCGGTGATTGGCCGTGGCACACGTGTGATGGGGGTTTATTAAATATCGCGTATCCGAAGACGGTCGGTAGGACGTTAACAGGTAATAACCGTTTAAGCTGCACACGCGGGTTTCGAAAAGGTTATAATGAGAGTGCAGGCCAGAAAAACAAATGGCTAACTAACCGAACTGAAAAAAATATTTCGGTTTAGGTTTTGTAACAATGAGGTTTTTTCATTAAAAAATGTAAGATTGAAGACACTATCAGGAGCACCCGTTTGTAGACAAACGTACTGTGTATTGATAAGATCGCGAGCACTAAAATTACAGGTGTTCGATATAAATACATACCATTCTTGTGATCCATGCACTTGGCATTATTGCCACTAATCTGTGCACATTTTTGTAGTCGTTAATTCTGTAGCTAATCACACTCCGTGTTTTCTTTTAAGGGATCTTCATGAAATTTTTACTAGTAAAAATAAAGTATAGCCTAAACACTTTATAATAATTACTTCTCGTATTTATTAATTTGGGAGACTTTTGGAGACGTGACCTTCATTGCTACATAATAGTCACCCTATCAAATATAGATATTTGCCATTGTAATGGTCGTTTTTACGTTATCACTGAAAATATGTTTATTTTGTTACATGATTTTTTTTTTTAGATTTGTTGTGGGAAATCTGTTTGGCAATATGTAATCATGAATTACGAGTACTAATGACATTAATTCGTAATAATGACATTAGAATAATAAAAGAATAATGACATTGATTCATAATAAAAGTATCTAAAAGTAATTTAAGATAAAGAGGAGTGCATCATTCGTTTAAAAAATACTTTTCCAAAACTATATTCTTGGAACATAGTTTAAACGAAGAAACCCGTAGACTATTTCACCAATTATGTTAATGTAGCCAGGCTTTGGGTTTTCCTGACACCTTTTTTAACTAATTCAAAAATGAACACTGTTGATTTGAGTTTTTTATTGGGGGTTCTAATTGCTCCCCATGGGGCGTTCTTAATTCCTTCGGGGCGAATCAGAGGTACATCGAAGTATACGACAAGCTCCGGATGAGATATCTCGGGATAATTGTCACCACTGCAGTGACTATGGGGTTCGAGTCTCGTCGGTTGCTGATTTCCGATTTTATCTAGAGAGGTAGAATTCAGTTGCCGTCTAGAGGAGAACTGTAGTGGCCGGCTGATCTGTTCGATAGTTTTCCGTGGTTTCTCCGATCAACACCGAGCTATGCCGGAGCAGTACCCTAACAAATTGGCCAGTTGCATGAGAGAAATATCTTGTTGGGGAAAACTTCGCCAGCTGACGTGTAGGTCGGCGAAGGATCTCACCGCCAGCTCCCGTGCTAAAACAAACACTACCCTCACGGGAGTAATGAGCATCCTCGTGCGTAGACGGCGACGCCTGACTGCTGGCGCAGCGCGTCGGCGGCGCCTCGACACCACGCGCACGCGCGGCACGTGCGCCGGAGGGCGGTCGCCAGGGCCTTCAGACTCTCCATTGGATGTTGATCCATTGGTAGCTTCATTATTGGCAATGGGCGCGTCAACTGCTAAGGGCATTAGTCACGTTTTCATGCTTTTTGTTCTCGGGAGGTGGCCAAAAACTACCTATCAGGGAAGCCGGCCGCTAGAATTCTCCTCCCGACAGCGACAGAACTCGACCTAGCTAGTGACGAAATTCCTGCCACCGCGGTGGCACCGACGGTGCACCGTCAGAACTTCCCAGTGAGAGGCTTGAACTGTGGGCAAAACTGCAGGATGCATTGTTGCGGGCGCTCTTTCGCCGAGTTCCTTCCCCAGGCCTCACGTTGCACATTCCTTCCTACGCAGCACAGTCATCTCTTTCGGAAAAATATCGTCGCACCCCATAAAGCTTTATTAGAATTCGTGAGGTAGTTTACGATAATTTTTATGTAATATATTAAAAATATTACCACATTGTAATTTGAGGTTTGGTTTTTTTTGTAACAACAATTAGATATTCTGATAATCTAAGAATGTCCAAACTGTTTAAGCAGAACTTTAGAGAATTGTCTTAATCTACGATGTTCAGTTTCATTACGATTAGAAGCATGCACTATATGCGTTGTATTTATCCTGTAGACGTCATACAGGTTCATGTGACGTTTTTGTCTCTTACGCATTGCTTCAAATGTTCAATTCCACTATCATTTTCACTAATCGTCCTGTACTGAAATGATGAAATATACTTGTCGGAAATTATTTAAATTGTATTTTGGTTTTATCTGTGCGAGAAATGTCTTTGGGAATTAAGTATTTCTTTGTGGCACATTACAAGAACTAACATTTTTCGCAAGGAGACAATATTGATCATTTAGAATTTCGAAGTTCCTTGTTTTGTCGTTACAAAAGACCCGTAGCACATTATTTTGAATGACAAGGTGCAATTAGATGTCTTTGTTAACGTGTTTAATTTTTATCATTTCTAGAGAGAGAATTTTAATGTCAAATAAATTTATTTTCCAAAATATGAACTAAACAAACATATGGCATTAATCATTCCTAACGTACCAAGACGTGATGGAGATTTGCTGTTAATTTCAATGTGGCTGGCAGGGGCATTAAATCACGCGATATGTCTGTATCAACAACAGTTAAGACTTCCCAACTCCATTACAAGTAACAGCTGTTCCGAGACCTGCAAGAGCAACAGCGCTGTCACAGCGTCATTCACTGCGGCGCGGCGCGGCGCTGACTTACGCCCCTCTGGCACGAGACGCCGCGCCTCGCTGGTTGCATTTGGCGTTATGGTTGTCGGTCGAGGGTTTCGCAGCCCGCGCGCTGTGCCACACCACGCCATGACATTCTACGCTGCTTTTCTCAGTGGTTCGAAATCAGAAGAAAGATGCGTAAAAAAGTAAACCAAGTAAAAATTAAATAAAAAAACGTTGCAAAAAATGGATGTTTCCATATTGTGTGTACAGCATGAAGCGTTCTGCTCTGTTTCCATTCTAAAGAAAGGTTCAATAGATAATTATTTCAATCATACTTAAAATGTCACGGCATTTCGAACTGTCTTACGACATTCTGGCATGCGCCTGGAGATGCCAGCTTCGAGTTGCTACGGGATGTCGTTCAGTGGTTTTGCAGCTCGCGCGCTGTGCCACTCCACGCCAGACTACATCACACCACCGCACGCCACGCCACGCCGTCATGAATCAATTACATATTTGATGTATCTAAATAACTTCCTTTTCGAAGCTTAGAGTGATATAATGAATGCTTTACGATCCGAGGGATCCCCGAGTAAAATATCTGCTACAAGAAACGACAATAGCTCGACCACTTTTTAAAAAATTCCTGGATTGGGCATGCGCGAAAAGTGGCGGAGGGGAAGGTTCCCTCTCTTAGAGGCACAACTTCCCCGCCTTGAGCCGCCGCCGCCGCCGCCTCGGCCTGGGCGGGCGGGGAGAAGACAGCGTAGCCTCGACGAATGTTCCGAACCCCAAAAGTAGAGTGAGAACTAAGTTTGAAGAGCGAATCAGTTACCGTTGCAGGCGGTCCTTGAGTTCAACTGAGCTCCCCTTCGGAAGCAGTGGGATAAGGCTTATCCACGCCTCCCGAGTTAACCGACGCCATGAACGGTTTTATCTGAGTGGTCGATCTATAGTTGAACTACGTAAGAGCAACAGCGCTGCTCTTAGACAAAACAATTTGGAAACGCGAAATTTAGCTAAATAATTACGGATTAGGAATATTAAAAGAAGAAAATAAAGTAATAAAGTATATTATTATATAGTTATGAATATGAAGTATTGAATTTATTATTAAGTTATGAAAGTATTCGTAAGCAGTTATAAGGTATTTAGGAAAGTTTTTAAAAGATCACAATAATCAATTGATATATTTACATTTGAATTTTTATGCTGAAATCTTTAACAGTTCTCTAACAGTGAGGTCTGGTGACTAAGGGGGTCGATGACGTACATTTGGACAATTGTACAGCCGCCAAATTGAACAACCTGCGTCTCGTGTTAGGGATCAATAAAAATAAAATCTCTCAAATATATCAAAGTTTTCAGCACTTTGTATTAATTTTTTAAGACTGTCAAGATAGTTGAACCTGTTCAGCTTTTCCCTACGAACACAAGTGCACAGCCACCATTGACTGACATGCAGCCTCATACCATTTCATGTCCTCGTGTCCTCCGAGCTTCACGGTTACTTACATGTTTTCTCCTTTCAGCTCTTAATTGTGTGTCCTCGACACTAGAATTCTTCTATGGGATCCACAGGTGTTCATGTTTGATTTGTCAACGATGATTACTCTATTGAACGAATATTTATCGTTTTCTGCGTGTATTTAGCAAATCCCTGCCTTTTCAGTCGGTTCGCGTTACTTATAAATTACTCTCTTCTGGCAACGTGGCTATGAAAATTGGACCTCATTAGTACCCTTTGCGCGATTTAGCGATTTAATTTGTCAATGACAATTTCTAGCTGTGGAGTAAGTTTTGGATCACTAATAATAGGATCCTTCTTCATTATTATCACTATCAGAGTCTGTTCTCGATCAGAAAAAATCTTCGAGCGTCTTCCTCCGGGTTTCAGTTCAATCCTGTCTTCATTGATATACCTGGGGTTATGATACTCACTGTGTGTTTTTCATTAATGCATTTTGCACATTTTTCGCTATGATTTGCCCTTTGCATGATTGTAAAAAACCAGCTCAAAAACGGTGTTATTTTCTCTGCGTCTCATTTCGCTTAAATGTTAGGGTTCTCACGAATCTGGTTCTTCGACTGACAGGTGACTTTGAATGTACAGCAAGGGTTGAAGGATACAACGTTCTTTCCAGAGATCGAAAGATCCGTTCCTACTCGTACGTTACTACAATATAACGGCTGTCTGAATAGTTTTGTTGATGCGAAATCTTTGCATCGGCGATTCATTTATTTTTTAATCAAACAAATACATATTTTTGAAAGGATATATAGTGTTTATGCCTTTAAGAACATTCTCTTATTTCAAATTTCTGCCCAAACTAATGGTTATGAGGCTTTCTGAGGAACATTTAAGCATTTTTTGGTTAAATTAATAAACGTCGGAATACTTTCGTGAGCCACTGTTCTTTCAACATTCGCGGACCAACGGGGAGGGCAAAGACGAACTTCAGTCTTGTTTTTTGTAGTTTATCCTTTTTTCGCTATGGAGTTACAGTTTCATAAATTAGGACTTTCATCATTAGAGCCTTTGCTAACACTAAGTGATGGTTTCGTCTTTCAATACGTATTGGAGATTTACAAAAAATGACAAAATAATCACCATGTGTAATCTCTTCATGAAAATCGTTTCTTTTTGACAGTACTGCCAATAATCACGTTACAGTTTTATTTTAGAATCTGTCGTTGTAGGTAACAGTACATTTTTCAATGGAAATATTACAGTGAATACTGGGCTTAGTAATGTGAACACAGAGAATATTCATAAAATATACTATATATTAACCAAGCAAGGGAAAATTCAATACACAAAACATAATTAAGTTTTGTGTTCCCTCCTGGTACATTTATTATTACTTCAAGCCTATGAGGCTTTGATTCAACGAACGTGTTACTTATATTTTTATTAAATCAGTATTAGACCAAACATAACATTTTCTTTCTTTGTTCACATTAATGCGCACAAGGGTGTAGTTCTTCAAAAGAGAATCAACTGTTAACGTGGAAAAGTCAGGAAGTAGTATGGTAAAGATCTAATAATATTCACAACACCTTGTCGTATCTCAAAATATGAAAAAAATTTAAACAAATGTGCAGAGATGCTGCGCGTAATATGACCAAGAATATGTTTAATTCCTTATTAAATGTTTAAAACATTTCTTGGCTTATTTTGCAATTTATTCTGGGTTCAGGTGTTCACACACACTAGTGTTCCCGGAATGCCAGTTCCGTGTGTCGGCTAGGTACCTCGTTTGGGTGCACTGCTCGTCGTCGCCCCGCAGTGCCGCTTGCCGCGGCGCTCCACGTCGTTCATAGCTCGAGAGGCCGTGGGCGGTTTTATTGTGGCTGGCAGCCGCCGAGGGTCGCCGTTGCGCCACGCTCTTCCGCGGACGCCAGCGCCCCCGGCGGCGGCTTGGGAAGGAAGATGGCGGCTGCGCTTTGGGGTATGCGTTTCAAAAGATTCGCTTTCGACTTGGCATTCTTGCTGTCGACAGTCCAGTACTGCAGTTCCAAGAATTGTCAAGTAATTACTTCAATATTTGAATTGATACATTGTATTAGCCACTCGTTAAGATCAAACTTGCTGACAGCAAAAAATGTATGGAATCCACTTGCATTCCCTCTGAGGGGGAGGAACGCAAAAAGCGTGAGAGAATCGTGAAATCATAAACGCGATTTTTTGTAGACAATGTCAATAGGGAAGTCACATGCTATTTTCGAAACATTATGAGCAAAAACACTGAGTAAAAGTTAGCTGGGTTTGTTGTTTTCTTAGAAAAGTAATAAATTTATAGCATGGTCATTATGAGGAAGAATGGTTTCTAATTTGTGTCATGTTTAGTTCGAGACTAATAACGAAGTGTTTTACTCCCTATGCTGGCTGCCGTGTGAACTATATTCGCGACATGTTCACCAAAACTATATTCTATATTCTATTAATATTACTATTGATAATATCTGAACAGCTTAATTTCTCATTCTATTTGTGGTTTGAAAATGTATTATAATTCTGCACAAACATTAACCAACAGAAATTGATATTTTTACGATTGGTGTGGTATGTTTGGAATATATTAAGCAATTTAACAAAATTTTGAACTAATACGTATGAGTGCCATCAACAAAATTGTGGGGATTCGCGATTACTCTCAAAAAACCTTTTCTTTCTTACAAAATTGTGTTGAGTGCAACCCGCAATGCATGTGTGTTAGGGAATTGCGGTGCGGGCAGGACGTGTCGGGATGGTGCGGGTGACGCAGGAGGAAGCAATCGGGGAGGGGCGCGGGGACGGAGGAGGGAGCGGGGTGGGTGGCTGGACGGGAGCTGGAAATGAAACGCTACCTTTTAGAGTACATAGAATCCATTCCTTATCCTCTCTAAGATACAGATGAGTGTGGCAAATAGATACTAGGGTAACCCCGGGTTACTCCAGCTGATATTATATAATCTGAAATTAAAGCACAATATTGTATAATGTTAAACAATTTGTCTTTTTACAAAATCAAATGTTGTACATATTTTGATGTATCTCTATCATATGTATACTCTTCATACGTAATAACGGAATGATATTGCTATCATAAACTTGTTTTATGCTAAACCACAGAATACAAACTACTTCTTGCATAAGATCCTCTACCTCAGAACAATCAAGGACGAGCAAAAAGTAAATGATACAAATACCATCACGCATACGTCACAAATAATATCCATACTACCGTCTTAATAATCATCGTCCTCCCATATTAGAAGGATTCAGAAATAGGAAGTCCCCAGTCGAACGAAAGAAGCCGGTCGCAAGCAGCCACTCACTCGGGGACCAGAGAGCGCTCTGGCGCAGGCTGTCGTGGGCCTCTCGTGCGCCGGCGAGGCCGCGGCCGCGGCGACCGCCCTTAATTATGCCACGGAGCGTCGCTGCCGCACAGTGGGCGAGAAGGGGGTTTCTTGTGGCATTCTCGCTAGAATGACGCTAAGAAACATTGTGACGAGTTGCAGATATTTAAGATAGGGTTCAAGTCAAGGCTAAGATCCGCAGACTACGCGGAATAGCCGCAGTGGAAATTTCTCGCCACGTGTTGGCTTATGAGCACGTTCAGACCTGCCAACACCATCTACATAATCTAGGTTGTGTTAGACCTGCGCGGCAGGCGAGCGTCGCGGCAGCGGATGGCAGCGATTGGCACCTGTGGATGTTGGAACGCTATCGGACGCGTTTCGACCACTGCCGCTCGAGTTTCGTGGGAGTTCGCCCGTCTTCGAGAGTCGTCGCCTCTCTCTGGCTGCCTTGCCTTTGTTTATCGGATGAGGAAACCTGTCACCAATCTCAGAGCATAATTGACACTCCGATGTGAACTGTCCCGTGGATTCCGCCGCTGCGTCTAGCGCGGAACTGTCCGCGCAGCACCCGCTGCGGATCTCCCGCGCCGGGCTGTGAGTCTTTAATATGGTAAAATACTCGCAAAATACTGTAGCGGAAATTCTAATATTGAATATAGTATAATAAAGGCGTCGTCTTTAAACGTTTTTTATTCTTTTTCATAATCCAAAAGTTTTACCTACTGAGGTGTGTTACAGTGTCAGCTATTCCAAATGCAATGTTTCTGTCCGGGATGACATCGAGCTGTGCATGTCTTTTTGCACACATTTTGGAAAATTGAAAAAAATACCGTTTTTAAGCTTCGCTATGTAGTTTTTTAGGCAATTTTATCCTCTTTAAAATTGAATTAAATAATTAATTAGATCACTGGTGAGGTAGATGCCTTCTAATAATGAAATATGATAAATTAATTTATCACATTGGATTTAATCACGTTCTTCTAGAGTTACCTTTAAAGAGTTGGAGGAAAACTGAAAAAGTAGGAAATACTGTTTTGGGGCCTCCCGGAGTTAGCACACCGTCTAGAAAGTCGTAAACGTTTTGATTACTGCCTGAATGGATACAACATATTCAGAGACAAAAATTAAGACCTTTTCCAGGTAAAATTTACCCACTGACTCCACCTTAACGGAAGTTTCAGGACTTAAATATAATCCATTCGTAAAAAAAAAAAGATTTTCATGATAAAAACCTAATTAATCACATTTATCATTGTCACAAATTTTGTTTTTTCTTCCTGTATCCACCTTTGGGCCCATTTCGGCCCATTGCAGGGATGGTTACAGAAATCATTTCAGGAGGAAGGGGCAAATTTTGTTCATATATCCATTAACACTTTTTAAATATATTTTTTTATTTGCTACCTTAAAAACAATTGTACGAGTATTAACAATGCGAAAACTACTTTAGATAAGATGCACTCTGTACAGTGTTTAGTTTTTTGAATAAATTGATGAAAACCGCCCCCCTAACAAATGGGCTAAAGGATGACTAAAGGGCTATGACGTCCGTGTTGCTACTGAGTGCGTTCAGCTAAGGGCCAGTCTGCAATGGAGGTGCTAGGATTTCAGTCTCGACAGTGG
Source organism: Gryllus longicercus (assembly GCA_038098605.1). NCBI lineage: Eukaryota > Metazoa > Arthropoda > Insecta > Orthoptera > Gryllidae > Gryllus > Gryllus longicercus. The sequence goes on from JAZDUA010000009.1 coordinate 2,476,101, forward strand.
TGGATTTTCAACAGCAGCTAAATGGGTAGGTCGACTTCAGGCGGTGTCTGAATGAGAATTATAGGAAAAAACAGTCTTTTATGAAAAAACAGTCTTATAGATGAGTGTCAAACAATTTTTTAGACACAATTTTTTTCATAACTTTATTTATTTTTCGGGTTTCAACACGATTTGCAACATGTTTTGGGGAAAGGTTGTCCCCATCATCATAATTCACTCCTTTGCCAATGTTGACCGTCTGACACGGCCTTTTGCCGATGTTTCAAAACAATATTCAGTTTATGGGCGCTGCAATGTTTGTTTGATGATGGGGACACCATATCCCCGAAACGTGTTGCAAATCACGTTGAAACCCGAAAATTAGAGAAAGCTATGCAACAAATTGTCTGACTGCAAATTATTTGGGACTCCTCACCATTAAGACTATGTAAGAGGATTCTAGGAGTCTGCCTCCCTGATCGATACTACATGGTTGATACATAAACATCAGGCGACTGCCGGAGCGGTACCCTAACAAACGGACCACACAGATCGCGCGCAATCTTTACTTTCTCTTCTCTATCCTAGACTTTACACAGACTTATTCTTGCATGCTACTCATTACAACGTTTGTCGGGAGCTTAGAACTTGTCCGACCTTGTGCAGTGCCTGGGGGAGGGTGATACTGAAGGAGATAATCTTCCGAAAGACGGTCTGTATGTCGGTGCTGGATCTCACCATCCAGCAAAGGAGGAACCTCCCCCCCCCCCACACCGCGCAAATAGTATTTTCACTTGAATAACGGTACTCAGGTCCATCGGAGTGGACGCGCCTGGAAATGAATCCCCTTGGGTCCGCCAGTGGCTCACTGAGCGGTGCTATTGTGGCGGGTGCGACTGCGGTCATGGCGCAGCGGCCCCTCGCCGCGCTGCCCGCCAGCCCCGGGCGCTGTGTCGCCGCGCTGCATCTCTGCTGCGGCCTTGGTTCTGTTGGTCACCACGCACGAGTACAGCGGGACTCAGGATAAATGTTGCACATCCCTAGGGCATGTAGGGGCGTCGAAAATCAGAACTTTTGGGCAACGAATGTGTAGTAGGAAATTTCACGAAATGGGGTTACACGTACGACGCACACTCCTGTCCCTCTTGTGACAGTTGGACACGCAAATCACGTTCTGGCGCTTTCCCACAAATATGACATCAAAAATTTGACTCATGCTAAAAATTTTACATCTAAACCGAGAACCATTTCATTCACAAACACAACTACCAAGTGCATTCGTATTTTTAGTGTGTAAAAAACAATTTTGAACTTATTTTTATTAATACATACGTGAAGAAAAGTGGAACAAAATGAACGGTTCATATTAGACGAGTTCGTAAGTAGCCACGCTGACATGTATTTACTAGACCTTGATTTACGACTTTATTAATAGTGTACGTAAACAACTACACACACGAGTAATATTCATGTTCAGTATTTGTTTCAAAAGAATTTGTGAGCCATTTCTTCTATTACGTGTTATGCTCCTCCTACTGTCTTTAAATGTTCCCGCGTGGGCAGTTCGATGCCCCCGGTTCATTTGTTTCACATTGGGAGGGGTGGTGACGATGAATGCGGCAGAGGGTCGGGGTGAGGGCGGAGTGAAGGCTGCGGTGATGGTGTGACTGAGGGGTGACGCGGGGGGGGTGCTGACGGGGCCACGGCGGGGAGGGTGTTGGCAGTGGTGACGGCGAGGTCGGGCGTCGGACGACGTCGGATGATGACGGTTCTACCGTCGGGTGCCACTCGGGTAACGGCAGGGCCCATGACGGGACAACGTCGGGGAGGCTGTGAAGATGACGCAGGGGTGATGGATGAGTCACGGCGGCGCGTGGTGGCAGGCGCCGGGGAGGGCTATGACTGGATGGCGGTGTAGGCGATGGTAAGGATAGTAGCAGTTTGACGTCGGGGAGCAGTTGCGGCAAAGGCAGATTATCAGTGGGGTGACAGTAGGCTGAATGTGAAATGACAGCGGAGAGGTAGCTGAGAGCATTAACTGATGTCACCCCAGTGTCTCTGACGGGGAGGTCCTAGGTTGTAGTTCCAACGGTGGTAGGATTTTGCACACTAGCTAGGTCGTATTCCCTTGCTGTTTGGACGAGAATACCAGCGGCCAGCTGCTCTAGTTTTCCTTGCTCTCTCCGATCAATACCTTGCAGATGCCGGAGCTAACAAACAGGCCACGGACCGCACGCGATCATTCCTTCTTCCTAGTCGTATCGGCACCTCTTACATACACTTGAATGCACTTCTACATATCGACACCGGTCGGGAGCTTAGAGCTTGTCCCGGTCGGGGCGGTGCCCTGCGCTGGTGCGAGATGCCTGGTTGCTGGTAACCCCGTTAGCCGACGGTAGGTCGCCGCCGGATCTCACCTTCTAGCGAGAGAACGTTATCGCCACACACACACACCCGACGGGGGAAACGCACGGGATTACTGATCTTGCCTGTTGACGCGCCCAGGACCATCAATGACTGAAGTGGGGACGCCATCCAAGACGACGGCATCGGCGACGTCGCGAGAGCGGGGGCGGCACCGGGGCGGCGGCGGGGGTGGCGGGGGCGGCGGCGGGGGTGGCGGGGGCGGCGGCGGGGGCGGCGGCGGGGGCGGGGGCGGCGGCGGCGGCGGCGGCGGCGGGAGCGGCGGGGGCGACGGCGAGGGCGGCAGCGGGGGCGGCGACGGGGACGGAGGCGGGGGCGGCGGCGGCGGGGGCGGCGGCGGGGGCGGCGGGGGCTCACGCTGCAGCGCCAGCCCCCGCTCCGCAGCCTTGGCGCCTCGCGCGGCGCCATCGAGGTCGCCATCGGCGCAGTCGTCGTGCGCTCGCGCAGCGGGGCCTCGGCCGCCGCCACCTGCCCCGCACCTGCGCCGCACGCCCCACTACCCCAATACGATACGGGTTCACTCATGGAGGCACGGGCCCTCTAAAAAGTTGCCATGACAATAGGGTAAAATAATATTTACGACGAAAACATTCAGTAAATTCAATTGTGGTAGCATACATCTTGGTAATCCATGATATATATTAAGAAATAATCAAAACAATTCAAAATTTTGGTCTTTATTAAAACACTAGCTTCCAATGACAACTTTCGGGAACACTTATACGATCTTCCCATCAACATGAAGTATATAAAACATTAAATATTATAAACAAAAACATTAAATGTATAGAAACATTAATGATTTGTATATTTTCTTTTGCTGACTTAAAGACCAACTCAAGTTGGGAGAAGTGTTCCCAAAAGTTGACTTCGGGTACAAAAGTTTTAATAAATTTTAAAACTTTGAATTCTTATGGTTCGATTATTTCATTATTCATATTATATTACGAGTAGACTTTTTATAGCTATTCTTTCAATGATGTGTTCTTAAACTTAGCATGTAAAAACGTTTAAACACATGCAATAATTTGCTTAAGAATGGGTGTGTTTAAAACTTAAATTACTAACAATCAAAGCCAGAATTTGTTTGTTTGTTACAAACTCCTACTCTCATTCTGAGTGGTATGCGTTCTAAGCGCCATCCAAAACCACATCACAATTTCGTCTTCTAACACTGGTCGTTGCGATGGCGGAAGGAGGGTAGAAAGCAGTGCGGGACGCCCAGGGTGCAAAGCACGTCCACCGTGCGATCCTGATTGTGGGACTCTTCTTTTGCTCAAATTTTAGCTTAATCCAGTAGCTTTAGACGTGCGTATTACATATTTTTTGCTTCTTTTCTTACTAAAACTGTTTAAACCAGTGGTTTTACATGTTTATTTTTATTTCTGTTTTACATATACTTCAACCTTTTCAGGCCGGTTCACCTTTTCTCCCCCCACGTCTCCATATTCCTTCCTCTACTGATTATTCCTACTACACACTACTCGTTCACATGCTAGATTTAAATTGTCACCAATATCCAAATCCTAAAATCTGTCATTATGATTTTCTTAATTCAGTTACTTCTATTTTTTGCTGTTTCACTCATCTCATCGCCGCATCATCTCTGCTTACAACTTTCATCATCTCTGTCATTTCGTACCTTCACTGGCCGTGCATCCCCTTCACCTCCCACGCGCCTGCCATTACCAGTCTTGCCGACCATCACAAGCCCCTCCTCGACCTCCTCCTCTGCCTTGGTCGATCGCGCGTACAATGGTGCGCCGCGCGGTCCGTAATTACGCCGGACACTCGCACTTCCCATGCACTCGCGGCGGCGGGCGCGGGCGAACGGACTCGGCCCGGCGCGGGCGGGAAAATAATGTCATTTACAATCATCCATCATTTGAAATAACAGGGACCGGCGGCGGACCGGCTCTCGCGCCTGCGCGAGAGGGGCAGCGGAGGGGCGGGCGGGAAGACGCTAGCGCGTGCCGCGGCGGAGAAGGGAACTACTGGGGAAGAGGGGCGCTCGCCTTCTCTTGCCCTGGCCTTCACCATGCCATTTGTGCACGGAGAAATGTGAGAACTGTTTCGCAGGTGGTGAGGATGATTATTCCGTGTGTTGGATGAAGGGGTGTTATGTTTACGTCGGGGGTGTGAGATGGCTTTGGTCGACCAATAAATCTCTCTCGTATCATGTTACCATGGGTTTTAGCTATCTTCGAATTATGCTCCGTAGGAAGCTGGCTGCCCCTGGAGTGGATTCCAACCGAGTTGCAACATCTTAAGTCGTGAAGCATATGAATAATAATAAGTTGTACATAATATAATCATAATTCAAAACTTGGCTGTTTGATAGAAGAAATATGGCAAACAAATTTCTGTACTCCTCGCGCAGCTTCAGCATGCTCAAGAAAATCCCCTTTCTGGAATGAGAATGAGTCAGGGTAAGTTGTCTATGCTCCCAAGAGCTCCGGGCTTCGGCGAGTGGCGATCGACAGGTAGGAAAGTACTCATGCGGGTGCAATTTCCCATGCCGGCCATTTTTCATAATCCGGAAACATCTATTTATTTGTTTTTCAAACTCTTTGATGAGGCCTACGGGGTAATTCTCTACCCAACAGTCACACACTTACGGGGTTTTATATCGACGAGTGTAAAAAAGCCGTCATATTTCCTTAGCGTATTTCTATAGAAGGATGACGTTGATAATTTAGCATCAGAGTGCCAGCAGGTTAAAAGGTGATCGTGTGTTGATTAGAGAAACTTTCCATGATTCTGCGCCTGTTTCGCCTCGAGTCTCCAGACGGTTTTGTGAAGCCTGAGCTCCAATGCGGCCAGATGCCTCTTTGTGGCGGGGGAGCCCAGATCAGAGCCATCATCATGTTTGGTAATTGCTGTAACATTATAATAACGACGGAACAGACCGTGACCTATTAAGTCATCGTCTGAAACGAGGGAGGCGCCTCGTATGCTTAATAGGATCACCTTAAACGGTTCAAGGCTTCGCATATTTACTTTCCTCGCAGGTTCAGTGAAGCGGGCTGTCGGTGGCTGCGACGGCGCGTCTTTGGCGCGGAGGAAGCGAGCGGCTGCAGCTCGCCTCACACGCGGCACTCGTCACTCCGCCGAGGACGCGTTCGGCGCTTATGATTTGCACTGTTATGTTATGAGTTTCTTTTTATGGCAAGAGATAATTGGCATGTTACATAGCTTAGAAAATGAGATTCTCTACACCTTATACACACGTACAAAAGACTTTTAAGGTTATAACGATTGACTTTAATGGATTGAATGATATTCTCGTATAAAATATTAACATGTAATATTTTGAAAGCACTGTTTAAGAACAAAAGTTGTTCAGTAAGTCTGATTGAATTGTCTTATTTAAATATTTATTCCAGTTGAATCAAACAAATTGTTATTATTTTATATGTTTATTGTAAGTAGTTCATATTGCTTTGTTACTTGGCTTTCATTTTATTTTAATGAAGTGCCGTTTAATTATATCATTCGGTAACCTGATATTTTTGACAATCAATACTATTAAAATTCTTGAATGTGATTTATAATAGTTTTTTTCAAATAAATGCAACTGTATATTAATTGCCAAGTATTAATTACCTTTCCAATATATTGTTGCACTAAGTGAAGACTGCAGCGTGCGCTTTAAAGTGAAAAACTAGTTTGTAAATGAGCCATACTTTCATCCTTTTCATCAAGTTTTGAATCGTGAATTTAATTAAATATTTTCTGCCCGTAAGTAATATTTACCTGCTATACCCCACGGTAAACTTAACTTTTCTTATCTCACTGCATCACCCGATTTTTCTGCTATCTGCCAATCGCCTTTAGATCTTAGCTTATATCACACTCCATCACCAAATGCGTGGGTGGCTCTCTTTTGTTCATCTGGTGTTAATGTCAGTCGCTGAGCGTTTCAAGCCCGTTTTACGTGGTCAATTTTTTCATCATTTTTCTGTACGAAAAATGGATGCAAAAGAGACATTCATCTCTACGCTACTGTTTAGGCACCGAAGCTGGATGAACATGAATGACATTTTTAAAGACCATATCACTTCCTGCTTCAGCAAGTGGAAGCTCCGTTATTTTTTGGGAGGGGGGGGGGAAATAAGCATTTTAACTGAATCCCAAGTTTTATTCCGCAAGGTTTTTAGCCCTGGTGGTATGGATGATGAGACGATGATGGTGAAGAATGAAAGAACGGCACACACATATAGACATACACAAATACACCCATGCCCGAGGCGGTACTCGATCCTCCGCGCTCTTCTGGTTCGTCACCGCTACGGAACTACTGCCCTAACGATCTCAGCCACTATGACCGGCGAACATAGCATCCATGGTAACAAGTTATGTTATTTTATATTAGGGCTGGGAAAGGAAGAAAACATTAGATCACAGTTCGCTTTACTTCTCACCACTAAATATCCTCATATTACAATCCAACACATTAGAATGTTCTCGAAACTGTGCAAATGGAACAAAGCGAATCACACGCATAACAAACCAAAGTTCCCAAAAGTGTCGCGAATATCTCGGTAGTCAAACTAGTAGAAATCTGCACGGAAAATAGAAACATGCTTTTCTTTTCGTACAAATTTCATCCCATCTGGTCTGTCACTTTTCCGCACCAATAAAAAATAATGAAAGAAAAAAAATGCCCCTGTGAAACGGCTTAGCGGGCGAGCGCAAGCTGCGAGCGCGGGGCGCATCTGCGCCAGCGGTGCGAGCGCCGCGCCGGCCCCATCATTCCCGGTGTGTAACGGCGGCCGCCCGGCAGGCTGGGTGGCGACGGCCGTCGATAGAGGCGGATTCGCCGCCCGCTCACCTTGACAAATCCTTATCGCCACGGGTCACGCGCGCGCCCGGCCGGCCTCAGACGCCGCTCTCCGGCGCCGGCCCAGCTGCGGGACAAGGCGCTCTTTGACGAGCGCTGGGCTGCCGCTTCGCCTTCGGTTTCCTCCATTCGCGATCTATTTGTTCAGTACTCTCTGCATCGTTTATGTTTGCGGACCGGAAGCAAAATACCACGTTGCTTTTTACTATTTTAAGATTTTTAACAAAAGGAATAATTTAACTTATGGATTTGTTTTAAAACATAAATTGTGTGATTTTTGGAATATTTTATTTCTCGATTACTATTTAAATGATCAGGTATTATTTGAAACTTTTTTCCTCGCCACTATATATATACATATATAAATGTTGACAAGGTCGTGAAAGAAAATTATGGCGCATGAAGCAAAAATTACATTTAGGTTATGGTGACGCCACCTACAAAGATCGATTTAGGAAGCGTTGGTTTAATTCTCGGCACTATCACTGAGTTCGCAGCGCCAAAACACGAAAAAACACACTTTTGGTTTTTTTAAAAATCTTGTTGCGGGAACCGAAAGCAAATGATCCGTTCTCCACGAGGGGACCGAGACGCGTCGAATGACACCTCGCACTTCTCGAGTGGTGCACGGGAAGTGGTCTAGACGCCAGTGGCGATTGGCAAAAACACCCATCTCCACGTCCGCGCACTCAAGAGCTTTACTGAAATACTGTATAGTGATATACGTACATATGCGGGAAAGAAAAAATGGGTAGCGTAAGGACGATAGTAATAAAGATAATTTTCAAACTTACGCGAATCAGTATGTTATGGCAAAACAAGTCAAAATTTAAAACATGGGATGGGAATGAATGCGTAAAGAAGTTTATTATAATATCCCGATTAATTAATCAAATAATAGATAGGGAAACCTTTTCTCATATTATTTCTGAGAATACATATTTTCTTTACTTCAAATATGTTTAAATGCTGGCTTGTTTCTATACCCATTACCAATCAAATTTGATTCTTATCAAGTTTCAAAATGATATTTATTATCTTCCTTGCGCTATTAATTCGTTATCGTTTATTGAAATGATCGATGTTTTGGAACTTCAGTTGAAGACAACTTAAATTCCGATGAATCAACCAATAGAAAAGACTCTCATCCGATCGTTAAAATTGGTCTTTCTTAGTGCGACCTCTCAGTCAAGACCGTGATTTGCAGTAGTTATGCCTCTTAACTGGCATTTCCACCCCACTCAGTCTCTCCTCTTCACAACAGTCTTGACGCCGTGAAGGTCACCTTCCCCGAAGACGATAGTTGCAAAGGGCTGCTGTAGAAAATATTCTCCAATTAATTCAAAATCACGTCAAAAAGTCCAACTTTATATACTGAAATTACTATTGAAATACTAACATATTGTATTCCTCTTTTCATGATCTACCCATTGCTGGTGAGAAAAATACATAGTTCCAGTTAAAAAATCGAAGATTATTAAATTTCTCTGAAACTAAAAATAGTAACTAAAATACTAAAAAATCTCTACGTCATGTTATTAGCTGCATGAATATGCATTCTTCAGCGAAAACTGCATTTGAATATTGTGAACCGTTTAGAAATTATGGGATTGGTCCATAGTTGGTGGTACACGTGTATATATGTTAATATAAC
>JAZDUA010000009.1:2490000-2542500 GCA_038098605.1 Gryllus longicercus
AAAATGAAGAGAAATGGGGAAAAGGAAAGAGATTGAAGGAGAGATAAGAGGAAAACGTTGGGAAATAAGAAACGAGAGTAAGAGTAGGGAAATACGTGGATGAAAATTTGCAAAAAAAATAAAAAACGAGGGAGAGAGAGAGAGGAGAGAGAGAGAGGAGAGAGAGAGAGGAGAGAGAGAGAGGGAGAGAGGGAGAGGAGAGAGAGAGAGGGAGAGAGGGAGAGCAGAGACGGAGAGAGATGACGATGTGTACTACATTGTGTAAAGCAAAACTGCGTGATATTTATTGCGTATAATACTTCTATGAAATAGTTATTACTAAAACCTATTTCTTGCTCGTTGATACATTTCTAAACGTTCGTCGATGTTTAAACGATCTACAAATAATAATTAGAAGTTCTCTCGAAGTTATTCTAGTTATTGTCAGAAAAGAAACACGTGCCACGGGTGTATCGTTGTTTATGTAACAACTTGTCCAGCGCGAAAGTGGCGGCCGCGACATTTGACTCTTCCCGGAGATTCGCGCCCAAAGAACAGCCCGCCGCGCAGCCTCGCAAGTGCTTCGCTTTTTCTCGTCCAAGGCTGCGCGAGCGCTATGGGCATTAGAAACGTATTAGATCGAGGAGCAAAAACGTTTGGGTGGGGTGGAGAACGGGCGAACGAGCAGAGAGAGGGACAGACGAGTGGACGGGGAGCGAGTGGGCGGGCGAGTAAGTGGGCGGGCGAGCGAGTGGGCGGGCGAGCGAGTGGGCGGGCGAGCGAGTGGGCGGGCGAGTGAGTGGGCGGGCGAGTGAGTGGGCGGGCGAGCGAATGGGCGGGCAAGCGAGTGGGCGGGCGAGTGAGTGGGCGGGCGAGCGAATGGGCGGGCAAGCGAGTGGGCGGGCGAGCGGGTGGGCGGGCGAGCGAGTGGGCGGGCGAGCGAGTGGGCGGGCGAGCGAGTGGGCGGGCGAGCGAGTGGGCGGGCGAGCGAGTGGGCGGGCGAGCGAGTGGGCGGGCGAGCGAGTGGGCGGGCGAGCGAGTGGGCGGGCGGACGAGTGGGCGAGCGAGTGGGAGTGCGAGCGAGTGGGCGTGCGAACGAGTGGGCGGGCGAGCGAGTGGGCGTGCGAACGAGTGGGCGTGCGAGCGAGTGGGCGTGCGAGCGAGTGGGTGTGCGAGCGAGTAGGAGTGCGAGCGAGTGGGCGGGCGAGCGAGTGAGTGGGCGGGCGAGCGAGCGAGTGGGCGGGCGGACGAGTGTGCGAGCGAGTGGGCATGCGAACGAGTGGGCGGGCGGGCGAGTGAGTGGGCGGGCGGACGAGTGGGCGCGTGAGTGAGCGTGCAGGCGAGCTGGCAAGGCAGGCAGGCAAGTGAATGTGTGAGAGAGCAAATGATCGGCAGGGGACGTGCGTGTGACAGTGTGTGCCAGCGGGTGGCGACCGCGAGGGTGTGCGGGTCAACATGTGTGCGGGCGGGAGAGTGAGAGAGCAAGTGGAGTATCAGGCGGATGTTCGGGAGAGCGAGGGTGGCCTCGACGTGCGACGGGTTGTCGTGCGAGATCATAATGTATCACAATGCCGCACGCGAGAGCGATGCGATGCGATGCGATGGGATGCGATGGGCGACCCGCTGCGAAAGACCCGGCTGCGCCAGGCAGGCAGGCGCCGCGCGAGACGATCGTTAGTATCGGTACAAGTTTTCTGGCCTCGGGGTCGAGCGACTCTCCAGGCTGGCACTCTCCGGACCTCTTCACTCCGTTCAACTGCGCAAATACCACAAAGCCAGCTCCGCTTTTACAACAATAGTAGTAGTAAGAATTAGAAGAAGAGGTAAATTGTGCCCATGAGGGAATTACTTTGAAAGATGGATGGATCAGCACAAAATACATACTCACACTGGGATATTTACCAACGCACCTTGGTATATATCAGGCAAGCTAAAGTCGCGGGCATGGTAACAAGCTTCCTAGAGATCGCAGTCACTGCGTCCAGAGAAATTGATGCGAGATTTATTAAAATGATCCATTAAAATGAAATAATACATCAGTCCGATTTCAAATTCTCAATTGAGAGTCAAATTGAGAAAAAAAATCCAAACTACCTTGAGTTTCTATTCCTGATTGCTTCAGAGAGATATAAAAACATGAACTTTTTACGATTAGGTTAGAAGGTTTAACAGAGAAATATTTTTGTGTGTTAAAAGCGCTGTCCATCCGTAAGCGAGAATTGTTGACTAATGCCGTGTTAATTTATTCCATATTATTGCTAAATTCAAACATATTCCGCTCACTTAGTAAAGATGTTTAGATAAGGGAGAATTTAGTCAGAAAATAAACATCAAATAGTTTAAAGTAGTAAAAAATATCAACATAAAACAATCTGACAAATATTTCTGCGTGGGAAGCCACGCACCGCTGCAGCTGGCGCATGTCCTCCCCTTTCTGGATTTTAGGGGGAAATGAGTGCGGAGTCAGAGGCAGCTGATCGTGCCCCTGGGAACGCCGGGCTCCCCAGGCGGGCAAGTAGCTTGCTGCGGGTGCTGTTGACGTGGTTCGTTTAGATGATACCCATCAGATATCTGCGTGAACGAAGTCATGCATATTTCTCCTAGCTTTGTGTTGGTGTTAGATATTTCTTTCCCATACGTACATGGCATGGACTTTATCATTCACTTATTAAGACACTTAAGAGATGCATTACTGGTTTAAATGTATATAGGAAAGAGAAATATGAATTTCATTTCTAATATTCTAGAATTCGAATTTACTTAAAAATTAAACCAAATATGTAGAATTATTTTCTATTAATTGAACTGCTGTAGCAGTTCCGCAAGAAGTAATGTTAGACACTGAATTACTTCAGGGTTTTTCAGAGAAATTCTGTCCGATTTTATTGAGTTTCAAAACAAATAGATCGATCGACAGTTCTATATTTTTTTCATCTAATTAAATTGGATGATCGTATTAATCACCTAAAATGCTAATAGATCTCATTACTAAATAGAACTGTAAATGTGATAGTATCGAATTCATATTCTACTTTCCAGAAATTGGACTTATTCAAACCATTTTGAACTGCAACGTCTGTTTAACACACACAAATTATTTACTAGAATTTTCTGCACGTGACCTTTGCCGTACGCAGGAGATGATCAATTGGATGACTCAGCGATAGGGAATGATCTTTGAGTGTGAGATGATAGAACGGGGACTGTCATAAGAATCATAAGAAAATCTGCCAGAACCTAGACTATTCTCTAGTTCCATATTTAGAGCGCCAGATCTTATTCCTCGAACTCGAGGATAGAAAGCTAGCAACATGCTGTCACAAAAAGGCAGATAATAAAATTCCTAGTCTATTATTATTTATAACTTTCAAAACACCTATGACTATTTACAATATCTAAAATGTCATTATGTCACAAATCTGTATTCAATATCTCATGTTCCTATAAATGCATTGGCGCCCGAATTGGACTGCAGTCTCTGATAATAATGAAATGGAGCTATGGTGGCATTAGAGGTATGGAGAAGACGAGAACATCGAGAAAACCCGGCGCCAATCCGCTTTCTCCGCCCCAAAATAAAAATGAATCAAGTGTTAGGGATTCCGATCCCAACGTTAGATTGTGAGGATTCACACCAACATCATGAAGACACTAAACAATTTTCTTAATGATTGGAGGTTCGAGTCCCGACGATGGCCACGGATCTCACGTGATATTTCCTTTCTCATTTTTTCCCACTCTTCTCCCCTTACACACACTGACATGTACTACACTGTCTTCCGTATGGGAAAACCAGTTGGAAGTCTAGAGCTCGCCCCGTCTGGGAGAGCGGCACCTGGCAGAGTTAAGACTTCCTCGGGAGGCACGTGGAGCAGAACCACTCGCAAGCGCACTTGTAGGAAGGCGCCTGATCTTAGTTTAAGGCAGGGAGGAAATGTGAACTACACTCCGATTTAAACCCAGTGGCACTTCCAGATCACGAGCTGGACGGAAGGGGACAGTCATCCAATCGAGTGCTGTGTTACAACTAAATACTTTTGTTCTTGGAGCTCCTAACTGAATATTGTCCCCCCTCTCCTTCCAGCTCGTAACCTTGAAGCGCTACTCTGTGCAAATCGGAGTATCCACGTACGGAACCAAGGTCTAGCTAGTCGTCGCGCCCGAAAACACAAATATTGCCATTCAGTTCTGAATTTACTTGTTCGCTGATTGGTTTTACTTCCTCCACCAGCGCGTGAGTGACGGTCGCTGCTCTCAGCTTTCACTGCAGCTTGCGCTCGTCCTTCGTGCGTGTGCGCGTCCTCGCCCCCGCCCCGCCCCCTGCAGAGCGCCCGTGCGGACCGCAGCCGCTGCAACACGCGCTAATCGGCACGGGCGCGGGCGCGCGGAGGCGGTTAGCGCTTGCATCCAGTGCAGGTCAGTGGGCCACTTCACACCGGCGCGCCAAGTGGCGGGGCCATTTCGGAGGAGCTGTCGACACCTGGTTATCGAGCCCCGATCCGCTTGCGAGCGGGAAAACGGAGCTGGTTCGCACCTGGAGCCATCTTCCTAGCTACTGTCGGTTCTGGCGTTAACGTCGACGCTATCGTTGGTGGTGTGCCAGCGTTGCTCAGATTGCCATTGTCGTTCCTAGGAAACGTTGCATCATATTCCTGTTGGAGACTTCTCCGCCGTCCGCTCCTTCCGTGTCTCTTTCCAATTAGTCTCTTCCCCATTTCCCTCTTTTGTCAATTTACAGATCCCTTCCCAATGGCGTTTCATTGTGTAAAAATGCGATATTCAGAAATAATTTCTATCCGTGTGATACACTTCCGTAACATGACCATTACACCTTTGCTCCTACTTCCGTAACATGATATTTGATTGTAATTCGTGTAATTTCATTAGAACTAAATTTTCAACAATTGTGAAAATCAATGATTTTAATATTAATAAAAATAAATAATAATAATAATAATAATTATTATTATTATTATAATTTATGAACCAAAGCTATGGAAAATACTTTCCACGCGAGTTGGCACACGAACTGAGGCAACATAATAGAGGAAGCCTCATTTCGATATCAGATAGATTGCTAACTGAAACAAAAGAAAGAATGAAGTTACTTATACATTCACTAGAGTCAGCCGTAGTAGATGCAATACACCTTGTTTCAGTTTGCAGCGTTATTAATACTTGGTTTAATTTAGTATTTGTGAATCATGTTGCTATTAGTCTTCGTTTTACGTGCAAAGCCGAGACATTTCCAGCCAAATCTGAAAAGGTCAAGCTTTTATTACTATGAATGGTTCATGAAAGCTAACTTAACAAGTTTGCAAACACGTCATTATTCTCTCAGAGTCGTTATTTGAATGTGTCACATTTCTAGAGCATTATGGAAGAAAACTAAGCACGTGTCTCACTCAGACGCTCCGCTTCCCTCATTCCGCTTTGGAATCGCGTTAATTTCTCTGCTGTGGTAGGGGATGATTTCCTCTTTGGGTGTAATATGAACCCTAACATTCTAAATTTCTCGGATAATTCAAATTCTGTGTTTTTCTGTATGTCATCAATACACTCTTCAATGTGCAGTGTGAATTATGAACTTGCTCTGCTCTTATGAATGAAATTATCTTTTTCTTTAATATTAAAATGAAAATGGCTAGCACGATTGTGACAGACTAGTAGCGTGAACTATAGGTATACTGAACGTGAAAATATCTTGATCAATTTCCAGAGACACTCTCACATACCAAATATGTGGCACTTATAGTCATATTGTTTAGTAATAATGATCATAAAATGTTATCTCAAATTATGACTTCCTGTATTTTTCTTTCCAGTAAATAATTATGAAATACGTTCCATAGAATGTACGGATGTGAGAAATACGAAGAATAGCAAGAATGAAAGGTTTTACATTTCATCCAGATGTCCCAGTCCTGTCTTTGATTCTGGGCACGTATAAGTAAATATTAGTTTCGTGTACGCACATGTAAGAAAAACTGATACGCATTCCTAAGAGACGCGAAGCCATTCACATCCGAGAGAAACTTACAATATGCATTAGGTGTACAGATGTGTTCTTGTCCTTCGTTTCCTGAATCGGTTTCTAAAGAATTATGTGAGCTCACCTTCCTTGTTCTACTTGTTATCGCCCATATAAGAAAAGTTTAATGGCAGTTAAGATAAGATATTTTTTATCCTAAAATGATCAGTATTTCTTTCTCATTTGATTCTTCCGACATGCTATGTCCCAATAAAATGTACTGTCCTCTCGCTAAATCATCTGCAACTATTTAGAAATAATCGCCAGGGCACTATTCAAGTAACAATTTTGTCATTGTGCAGGGTGAGAAGGCTTTTCGGGGCCAAAGACGAAGAATTTCACTCCATACAGTGGCTCTCTTGCGCACTCTCTTCGTGAAATGTTTACTCGTAAAAATAGACTACTTCTAAATATAATTTATTCACTACAGCTTAAATTTTTTTATGAGTCACTTCTCACGTCTACGGATTTTATTCGTAAAATAAACGAATACTTGCATATAAATGCTTGTTCTTACAGAAATAAATAAACGTCACTATACATCAAATAGTCATTGTCGTCTCGTAAATATATATCGTCATACTCGAATTTAGGGCGAATGAAGACTATATCCTTGATTGATTTGCGATGCAGCATTCAAAGAGAACTCGTTGAGGTAGAAAGAAGAGAAAGGTGAAGAATTTAAGTTGAAAGTGAGTTATATTCGCTTTTCATTTTGCGTATTCCTCCTCTCCGATTGCAATTCGAAAACGCTATGTGCATAACATTTTTATAAAATGATGGGTTGAATACAATTCTTCTTCAATTAATTACATATTTCGTTGATCAGACGTAACTAGGTAACAGTTCTACGGCTTTTAAACGGCTTGGAAAATGGAGACAACAAATGTCTTCGATAAAAAAACCTAATAACTTTGAATTCCGAGTGCAATTTGAAACCATAAAGTCCAACATATTGCTGCTCTAATTATTGTAAGAAGGACGCAACAGAACGAATTTCGTGTAAGAAAAAAATAAAACCTTTCACTTGTACCTTTGGGAATGACGCGGAAGGAAATAATGTTAATCCTATTTCCTCCAAGGTTTTTGTCATGTTTTTGTAATATCACAGGAGACATATCTTCTACCTGGAGGTAAACATGTAGCAACATTTATTTGAAGAATGCATTTCTTGCAAATACTATTACTTCATATGGATTAAAACCATCGTCAGAATCCGTTCTCGAAAGAGAATCGACAAATACCATGTGGCGAGTTCTTCAATTAGCTTAACCAGTAAAAATCGAACCCCTTCCGTGTTCTCCTCGCCCTCTGCTGAGGGGAGGAAGGGGGGGGGCGAGCAAACGAAGAATGCTGACCCCCCGCGTGGCCGGGCCCAGCTGCGCCCGCAAGCCATCGCTCATTCCGTATGTAGATCACAGCCAGGCGGCGGCGGCGGCGGCGGCGGCGGCGGTCGCGGCGGAGGAGAGGTTGTTTTTCAGGTGTAGGCCCAACTTGCCGGCGCTGTCGACTCCCGTGGGGGTTGGACCGGGATGTTGTCATCGATATGAAGCGTTAGCTACAAGGCAAGAAGATACGAATGGGAATTACAATTTATGACATACTCGTTTCTGAGCTTAATCGCAAGCGAGGGATAACGACTTTATGTTCTCGAAGCAGTGATCACAATGATGGTTGGCCTTTGCCTTTCAGTGTGCAGTGTAGGAAAGGGTGATCATGAGAAGTGAATGATCATGGTTGCTTTAATGCTCGGATGGAATATGAGAAGACAACCACATGATGAAACACGAAACTTGAATGTGCATTTCATGAGCACTTTGACGCTGGCTGATTGGGCGTAATTCCGCTTTTGAGACTCGAAAACGGCTCTCTTTCCCTCGCGACAAAAATTGATTTCGCGGAATACCGCTCAACGGGCGCAAATACATCCAAACATGTGCGGGATTTTAAGGACGGATATTTAAGAGGAGCAAGACTAGTGAAAATGGGCAAGTGAGGAAATGATTTTATCCCTTAAAGAATTCCTCCCATCTGCTGTAGTCATAATAATGGAACAAATTTTTAAATATTAATATATAACTAATTATTACAAAAAGTATAAGTTTTTACATAAATATTATTATTATTATTATTATTATTATTATTATTATTAATTACAATGTTCACATACAAAAAATAAAACTAATGAAGCATTTTATAGGGTCACTATCTCAATCAAACCTTTTAATACAATTATTTTAATGCAAATTCAAATCTACCGCTTGGAATGTTTCATTTTTCTAATGGGACGGAATTAGGCGGATTTACATCCATCTAATGGCGGACGTTTGTACGAAGCATCGGGCAGCCCTGTCTTTCTAAACCTCTGCACTGACGCCTGCAAAATTGGAAAGTTTCAGTATTGAGTTTCACTCTTTTAGTACTACTTGTAATTCTGTTCACACTCTTAAAGTTGAATAATAGTTGGAACAACAATGACAATAACCAAGATATTGCAATATATTATTTTATTTTAGATTAAATTATTTTAGATTATTTTAGATTAAATTAGTAAAATATTAAGAAGGCTTGAGGCGACATGTGGCGTTGTATTCATACATTCACTTTCCACTTGTGATAAGTACCGCGGTTCATATCACGATTGATATTGGTGGAATTTGTGGCGGACAAAAAGGTTCGCTACGTTATCCTGTTTCCCCGGTCTCTCATTCCACCATTGCCATCATTTGATCAACAGCCATCCGTAAATTTATCATTTCCACTCTAGGATAGATCGGTCTACAGGCGTCAGCAAATGGTAGTTCAAATGATGTGGTGATCGTGTTTGGCTGATATTGAGTTTACTCTTATACATTCAGAGTTAAAAACTTGTATGTTTCATGTCATTGGGTAAATACCAAAGTGTTCATACAATCAAATTTTAAAAAAATTAAATGACTTGCAAGAATAGCAAAGAAAATTACCAAAAACATATAATTTGAATGTGTGATAGATGTTATATAAAGGAAATGTTTGGGTGTTTTCTTTGATAATATCGAAGAATGTCTTTCCGTGGTATATACTAATCCAGGCATTATACGAATACAAGATATTATCTTGTATTCCTTTAATGCCTGGATTATAATATACCACGAACAAATTGTATATTGAATTCAACTGGTGTACTTCCAACCGAGAATTTACATGATGATTTCTGTTTAGGAATACCCAAACTGATGAACTGTGTAGCTTTCCGCAGTTTCCTCTTTTGTCACGGCTCATTGTAAAACTAGTGGTGCTATAGAATGGCACAGATTTTCCCGTATTAATTTTCTATATTTTTTGGTCTTGGCTAACTATTCGGACTTGCCACATACTTTTGCCAGCTGCCATCTATTTTCACAAAGTACGTTTTTTTCTTAATTTTTCGCTTTCATAATAGTAGTATGGAAATATCATTTTAAGAATATTAAAAAACAGTAAAACGTCGCCCTAAATAGCAATTTTCTTTGAAAGCCGTTTTTAAGAAATGGCGTTTAAGCGATACTGTAAATGCGAAATTTGAACCTCTTTTCACTGAAAACTATTGAGTTTCCGAAAAATTTCATAGGTCATTTCAAGCACTTCCAGTCACAAATACAATTGTGTTTACAGATCACTGGAAATGTTTATATTCAAGGTTTGAGAGATATTTAAAAAAATTACATTTATGTAATTTAAAAAAAACAACAACAACAACAAAAGAATACAGCAAAATTAATTCTATGTCATCTTAGAGTGTAGTTAGCATTACACATTTGAAAAGTTTGAAGACAAAATATGGAGAGGTTTTCAGAAAATGGCATTTGAGAGTTTTTTGAGCGGACTTTGAGCTAAATTTTACAAGAAAGGTTGCGTTTTCAAGGTACTGATATTATTTAAAGTCCATAAGTCCATGTACTCATATATATATATATATATATATATATATATATATATATATATATATATATATATATAGTATATGTAAAGAAATTGCTTTATTATTTTTTGATATTTTTGAAAAATCAAAAGAATAGAGATATATGGCGTTTATATCATCCAAAAGAGTGCATTTTGTACTATCACTACACAAAAAATTAAAGAAGAAAATTGAAGCACTTTTTTGCAAAAATCTAGTTTTGGTAATTTTTTTTAAAATAGCACATATTGATCACAATATTGCGCGAAAACTACAGACATTTAAAAAAACGTACATGACTTTAATGAAAAAACTCTCCATTGAGAATAAATTTTGTTTGAAGAAAAAACCTCTAGCTTCAATTTTGTAGTTGTAGGACGGCGCCGAAAAAATTCAAACATGTGCAATTTTCAAAAATTCAGAGTTAAAATCAGACCTATGCCACATTTATATGTGCGTTTTTGCTATATTCTACAAGAAATATAAAGGAAACATTTGGCGCCATTTTGAGAAAACTGAAAATTTCCGGGGAGCTTCTTGTTAAGTACCCCCAAATATTGAAGAAAGTTTTTCAAAGTCGCGGCGCCTCGACTGGGGTCGAATCGTTTGAGAAATATACATTTTGAAAAAAAACGTACTTACTGTTTTAGGTGTTGTGGTTTTTACAGACTCACAGATGCACAGACGGACGGGCTTTTTCCCGTCAATTTCTTTTTCGGTAACCAAGGCCCCACGGAACAGGCCTTCTGGCTACACCACGTGTTAGATACTTTTTTATTAATTTACCAACTGGATTTATCCACTTTTTCGTTAGTAGGGCCCGGCAATGAATTTTTTGTGGCCGAAAATCCTCGTTTTTGTATGTATACGGAAAGTAAAAATATATTATAGTTTCATGATTTTTGTTTCTTTGTAGTGTGAATTCAACTGTTTGTTTGTTTGTTTGTTTGTATGTATACGAATATATGTGAATGTATATAGAATGCGAGCACTTTTGGGTAACTCCGTGCAGTTTATTTTGCGAGCTACGTCATTTACCAATGATTTTTTTCATTATGAGATCACCTGATCAAAGTGCTTTAACCTGTCAAAATGCACTAAAGCAGAACAACTGCTACAGTTTGACGTTGCTGATACGTTTCCTAAAGCTACGCAGAAGAGCAAAGTGTACTCAAGTGTTTGTGCGAGTCTGAACTTTTCTGTGTGTCAAAAAAAAAAAGAAAACAGGTTCAAGAGGCGCTCGGAGTATGCCTTTTCATGTTCAAATGAAGTTTTTAAGCGTGCGTCGAGGGAAGCTTTCGGGAGCTGAGATAGTCCGCGTGACACCTGTGCGTGAGAATGAACGTGCTACTGACCGCAGAGCAGGCGGCGACCTGGTTTGGAGGCACCCGGACTTGTTGACACCAGCTTTTTTTTTACCTTTTTGTAAGTCGAGATCCTTTTTCGGAACTCGGAAGTAAGTGTTGTCGAATGGATGAGCTCATCATCAAACTAGGAGGTTTCGTCATTGGCCACCACGTCGATGTATTAGTTCTCTCTGAGGACGTCACTGCAACCTAGTCGCAGTAAATACGGTAACTTCATAAACTTTGAATGAAAGATCATTTTTCGAATTGTCTGTGAAATCACGCATGTCTGAATTGGTATTTTCTATGTCAGATGCGTTTTTAGAAAAGACATAATTGTATTATTCAATCACTATTTAGAGTCTTAAGAACTTCGATAAACAAAATGGCAACAAAAATAATTTTGTATGATGCTTATTACTTAATAATCACGTTATAAGATAGTTCAATGTACACTGTAAAGCGTTTACTAAATATATTGTTTTTAGTCCGGAAAACAAGACGCAGTGAAAACTCTTTCCTTGGCTTTAAGGCACACCCGAAATTTTATTAAATATCTGTGGACATTAATTAGCTGGCTTGAATATTTATTTCCTTTTGCACATTTTTGGGTAATATTTTTCATTAGCGAAATTTGCAGACATTTACTGTTGGTCAATTTCCATGTAAGATTATTATTGTGAGAAATGATAATACGTAACAACTTCAGCGCCCCACATACACGACGAATTTTACGGAAAATATTAACAGAATAATTCTGTTTCGAAAATGTGCATTGTTTGTATTTACGAATATTTTTAATCTTTCAAAAACTGTCTGGATTTATACTTACTCTTACTTCACATTTTAATTTCAAAACTTTAGTAAAAGTTAATTATATACACCATGCAGTGTAAGGCTTTAAGATTTATTTTATCATTTTTATGAACTATTAAGCATATTGTTATTAAAGTTTTCTGGCCTATTAATCAATCTTGAGTCCGATTAGCAGCCATTTTTTTCGTTTGTCTGCCAGTCTTATTGTTCCAAGCCGAGGTCCTCCATGATTCGGTCAATGAATTTGCTACGTTTGCTCCTCACCGTGCAGTATAGCCAGTGGTATGTTCCACCCAGGTAGTGCAGTAAATTAGTCCAGTTCATATCACAAGTTCGTAGTACCACTAGAATTAGTCGTTGGACGAAACACTCCGCGAATCCTCGTATTAATCTTCCTTCAGAGGTTTTCCGTAAAAAGTTAAATCATTCTGATCTTAATACAAAATGTTCGAGATGCTGACGTATATAAAATTACTTCTCCTAATAGAAAACAGATGAAATTATCCTCTGACGACCACGTTTTATGCGGTGAAATTCATTTATATTTTTTAATAGAGTACAACACATATGTGGTTGAGATTCTGACATCACAACTCTAGTAAGAAGATGATCACAAGCTTATCCTTATTAAAATCCCCCACGGTCGGGGCCCCTTAGTCCAGAGACCTTCTGCGTGACCAGAGCCTTTAACAGTTTGAAACATTCCCAGCTCTGCTTTAGAAAAGATGTAGGTGGGCGGTGACGGGCTGCAACATTGCCAGAGAGTTGGCATCGGATGCTTCTTACATGGAAAGAAATTCATGTGCCGCAAAATTAAATACAATTAGTTGGATACGAATTTAAAGAAACTATTGGAAGAAAGATAAAAGGTTTATTAAAATTTGGAAACAGACGTTTTATAAACGATCGTTAATTAAAATTGTTTACAAAATTAAAAATATACCAAAATATGATCGAGCTTTTAACAGGAAAGAACTTATATTTTTAAGACCCACATTTTTTTGTTCGTATCGAAATTATAAGTGGTCTTTTGTATGAGAAAACGTGTGTTTTCTTGTTGGACTCTATATTTTTTATTTATGTACCCTACTTTTATCTGTAAATTTTACCTTAAGATTTCTGATGACAAAATGTCTTTAGGAAAACGTCGGCTCTCCGTCCAATGAAAATTGTACAAAAAGAACAATTAAAGTAGTATTAGTATGAAAGCATGCCACAGTTTTATTTGCAAATATTGTTATCGTTTTTGTGACATCAAATAGACCTACTACCCAAGCGACTGCATCAACGCGATCGCCCCCACGACCATAACCTAATTAACATCTTCACCAACAGAAATGAGCGGAGCTCCTTAGGCGCGGCGATGCTCTGCGTGACCGGAGCACCTAGCCATTCCGCGCGCGTTAGAAACGGCGGCGGCGGCGAGAGCCAGATGGCGTCGGTTGATAAAATCGGGCGGCGGCGCGCGGGTCATTTGTTCATTAGCGCAGATAAGCTCCGCCCCGCAGGCGTCGACAGGCGGCGGCGGCGGCGGCGCCGCGACGCCCTCGCGCATACGAATCGCGTCCTCGCGCCGCGCCGCGCCGCGCCGCGCCGCGCCGCGCCGCGCCGCGCCGCGCCGCGCCGCGCCGCAGGCCGCTCGAATAAAACAGTCACCTCTTAATTAGCTCGCGAGTTGCAGGCGCCGCCGCGCTGCTCGGGCTGGCGGTGTTGGTCGGCGGCGCGCACGCCGTAACGCTGGCACGGTTTGTTTCCGGGAATTATTGTTTGTTGTCGCGAGGAGGGAGTGGAGATCGGATCTACAAGAAATGCTTTCAAACGCAAATGGAGCAGAAGAACTAGAAAGGCACGTAAAATGTAAAACTAAATTAATTAACTTTAATACAATTATAATGAAAAATGGTTTTAGAACTTTTTTCTTTTCGTTTATTTTTCTTTCTGGTACTGTTATTTCCTCCGGTAATTATATTTAATCATTATTAATTACATTTATCCAAATGAAGATGGGCCAGAGTTATAGAACAATGTCCGGAAAACATTGAAGAAGATAAGTTACAATATTACAGATTAATGATGACCGAAACAATGATAATCTATTGTATGCGGCTGCAGAGAGCCAATGGCCAAGCTAGAATAATTAAAAAAATAATGATAATAAAATAGTAGTAAAAATACGAGTACAATAATCGTAAATAATTAGTAATTTTATAAATAACTTTTACTGTTATTCCAGGACTAATTTCGTGCTTAGTTCTGTATCACGGTGCGATATTAGAGGTTGAGAATGTAGTTAAATCTTTAAAAAACACTTTTAAAATTTAGAAACATCTTTATCACACAACACCAAAAAAAATATTACGCAGTGAATTCATTCTAAATTAAATATATTTATAATGTTAATAATTGTATTACATGTTGAAAAAAGAATTATAGAAGTATAAATGACCACCGGTGTTTCAGAACAATAATTTTGAGTGAGTAATGAGTGAACTTTCATTGTGCTTGTGAGAAAAAAATGATGCGTTGAAGGTTTCTGCGAATGAAACCCCACGTTGACTTGCTACTACGATCTGCAAACGGCACGTACGCTGGGTCAAACCACTCGTTAAAAGAAAGAGTGGGGATTTTCGAAGCGACAATCAGCCTACTATTTGCGCTTTGAAGTGATAATCACTTCTCATATAGCTCTCAAAACGGTTTGGTGAACTTTGCCTTGACTTGTCTTTAGAGTGAGAGCAATGTATAGAACCTAATATGGACGCAGACGGTTTGTAAACACGTCTACAAAGCCGATGTCACCAGTTCGTGGAAGTAGGTATTTGTGCAAGTTTGGTAAGAGCTGTACTTCATTCATACATTCAATATCAAACTGAGAAAAAATACACACAGTTTGAAGTATAGTGAAAAACAATTAATTGAACAATTGAGAAAAAGATACAGTATTTTCGGAGCTTTAATTATTACTCGACCAGACAAAAAAATAATTGACTTGGCGATTCTGGAACCGACATTGTTTACAACAGATATGGTGTGTTTCGTATGTAGTTTATGTTTTTTAAATGTCGTAAAACGTGCTCTCTGCGAGTTTTGGATGTGGTATTTAAGATGAGGTATTATTATGAGAGTTTTTACAATTATTATGAGGTATTTAAAAATTCCTAATTGTTAAAAGGCAAGATGAGAAATTTCTCATCGATAACTAGATGTGTAAGATTGTAAATATGTCACTTGCTAATGCGCGTTTTTTATTTTTTCTAACCTACAATCAACTTATTGTCAGCGTTCGTTTGGCTTGTGTACTGCATGCATGCTCACTTTAAAGGCATTTTATTTGCTTAATTCAAACATTCAAATATTTTATGTCTTCGCGGCGACTCATCTTTAAATAATTTGTAACAGTCTTTTTTGATTCCTAAAACGAAATGGCATAATAAGAAATCGATATTTAAAAACACAACGACAAAGCGAGTGCGTACTCTCTATTATTCACAGCTTGAGAACAATTACAATTTTCTCTTCTGTCCATATGAACTTTCTGGTAAGTCATTCCAAGCAAGCAAAAGGGGCTTGAGGTTTTGTGCCCATTTCATCTGCCTCTAACCTGTCGAGGAGACGCCCTTGTTTGCTGTCTGTATTCTTTGCCGAGCTAGCCTCTCCATTAGGACTACGAGCAACATTGCTACAACCTACTTCTCCCAGTAGTGCAGCGAACGCTAACATTTCGAAATGCGACCGTTTCTCTGGGAAACTTCTTTCTAGGAAGATAAAGTTAAAATTTGTTTAAATTTTTAAAATAAATTGTAAGTATGAGTGTGTAAAATGTTTGAAAGTATGTGTGTGGCTGTGCCATACTATTGCATCATTTCTTTGATTTTACTTACATTGTACAATGAAAATTTATAAAAATGTTTATTTTATCTGCTCAAGATAAATTGTTAATTACTTTTAAAATACATTTCAATTTTATTTTTTATTACAATTTTCTGTATCTTCCTCTTCCCAACTGGTAGAACATCTTCCATGCTAAACACTTGTAGATACAGCTTTTATAATAACTCTAAAATCTGACTCAGAGGTCATGAAATCTTAGCCCTCCGGTATTATAAACCAACAGTACGCAGTCAACTCATATTTTTATTTACAATAAATTAAATTTACAGATAGCAATAAAAGAAATAAAGAATAATAACTTTATTGCAGTATTTTATTTTAAATTGTGTCGTTATAAGAAAGTAATGTAAAAAGTCACTAATGAGATGTAATCAATTAGCTGAAAGTTTTCGGTTCGAAGCCACCTCCTGCGCTCTAGTTTCTTCAATCTCAATTTCTGAAATTGGTACGTACATAATTTTTTTTTGTTACGAAAACTTCAGGGGTAAACTGTAATACAACCAAAAAAACACCAAATTTGGGAGAGAAATGTTAACACTTCCTTCCGTACCTCAACCTCGCCAACGAACAGCGCTACTCTGGAGCGCCGCACCCATTTTCCTTCCGGTCGCGCAGCCACCCACGCCAGGAACGGTTTCACTTCTCTCACCTAATAAACGGCCACCCACGCGGGGGTCGCGTCGCGTCGGCGACGGAGCTTTCTCGCTCGTCCGTCCTCAGTTAGCGCTGCCATCGGCCTCCGGGCGCCAAGCGTAATAACTCCAAGGCTAACACTCCGCCGCGGCGCGGCGCATCGCGGCGCCCGGCCTCCTTTCTGGGCTGCGAGAGCGCGCTTGAGCAGCACCTGCGACCCAGCCGACCCCGCAGGAGCCCCGGCGCGAGCTGCGTTTTCGACAAACACTCAAGCAATTGCATGAATGGGACACGTGGGGAACACACTGTACGGTGGGTGGTGTTAAAATACGTTGAACGTAGTAAGAGTTGGGTTAGCAGAAAAATCACTTATTTGCTTGGTCAGTTTGTCAATTTGACTCCTTGCCTTGCGCATTTCCATTCTCATGGCGAGATTCCGTAATTAACTTGAAACGAATTTCAGTCAATGCAAAATTTCTAACGCCTTTTACGTCAAAATACAGATTTGGCTTATTTTTGCAACTACACTCCCCTAACTAGCACCAAAATATTTCTATTTAATTAAATTTACACATTCCGCTACGTGTACCAATAATTATTAGGTTATATCTACTTGTCAGAACATACTCGCCTCCCGGGAAAAAACAAATGCTGGGGAAGACGTTTCGTATTTGTGTTCACCTTTGCCATACATTAAAACTGTTTTGGCTTCCAGATCAATATTGTGCCTGTGACATAAATCATCACCTCCCTCATGAAGTAGCTTATGAAGTTGCTCATTTTCTTTCTTCTTTTTACAGTATTTGCAGTTCTCTCCTGAGCATGCACTAGGGAACGGCCTAGCGGACCTTAGAGGGACCTCTGACGCATTCGAATGCAGGAGATAGTTTTCTAATTGCGATGGCCGTTTCTTCTTAGATTGACATCTAAAACAGTATCGTGTACGGCGTAAATCCTCATCTCCCGAATTAAACTTAACGTGTTTTCCACACCCTGCAGTCAAAGCGCAAAACTATTTTTTAAATAAATTCTGCAGATTTAAAATAAAGTAGATTTTGTATTCCGAACAAATTGGGGGTGTGATTTGTTTGGGTTCGTAAGTGTTCGGATTATCTTAAATAATGTACCGTACATACACAATTACATCTGTAGGATTACCACATAATGCGACGTAGTAGCATGCAATGTGAGAAAACGGCAACTTAGCGTAGCGATTGCATCATTACATCGCAGATTCAGTTCCTTAAAGCAAAAGATGTCCGACTTTGCAAGTTCTTCTATGTGAAAATTGCTGCTACACAAACGTCTGACACACCGTAGTTAGTACATTAAACGTTTCATTTCAGTTCTACAGTAATTATAAAATCCTTTCTTTACACAACAATTAAGCATTTTATTTATTTTGTTTAATTTTACTCCATCCCGATTTCGTTCGGAATATTCGAAATTTCAGATTTGCGGGGTTCGGGTTAAGTAGGTTCTATTGTAAACATTTTTGCCCCGCTTAGCGGATATCTGTGGGAACCGACAGATCTGTGTGACGTTTCTTTATTATGTTTACTCTCGACCTATAAAGTCGTGTTTATATATTGTAATTGCTTTGCCGTACCGTATCATACAATCTCTAAATACATTTGGATCATTTTTATTATCATGCAGGTCGTAGTGAAAATAGTAATTTTTATTTCATGTATTTAGAAGCACTTTCGTTTATCATCAAACTTCTGTTTTTCTTCGTGTCGCGACTGGCGGAGAGATAACTACCTAGCAGGGCGTCTCTTGGCATTGCAAACAGCCCGTTCTAGTGTTCGTCATTGTTTGCCTTTGCGTGTGATACGATTGTCTTCGCGTGTAGTAGACATATTTTTAAATCAAAATTGGAACGATCCAGTATATTGTTTCGTATGTGTAGCAGAATAATTTCGCCTTCATCACGGCTTCGAAAATTTGTTTTGTGTTCTTAATGTCATTCTGGTCAAAGCTTGGAATTTTTGTTATTTTTTGAGTAGAAATATTGATTGCAAAATTCGAAGGGACGATGACATCAATAGATCATGGTGTGATTTAGATCCAGAGTTGATCTTCTTAGAGGTATTATTAAAAAAAATTCATTGTTTTATTTCACTCTTTTAAGTTTCCAACAGAACATATGACGAACTAAGATCTCTTTGTTAACTGATATGGTTTCCTCATTTCCCCTTTTCATCCTCTATTTCATTTTTTTCTACTAAATTTCTGGTTTCCACCGATATTTTACTTACCTCTTGAAAACGGTTGATGGTATGCTTCGTAAGTTGCGTTCATACATTTTTTTGCATTCTTCTTTTGTGTGGCATGCTCTGCAATTGTTCGTAACCCTCTATCTGGATGCGTTATTCTAACTTCTTTCTTATTTTCTTATATCCATTTAAATTTCCTCACTTTAAGGTGTACACACTATCCTACAACTTAGCCTTAAGAAGTATGTAAAACCTGTTCTATTTTTGTAAGTTACTTTCCTTACCACGTACGATACTTTTATTTTTGTGAAATAAAGCAGGAAGTTATATAGATAAAATGTGGCTGACATTGTCACGAAACGAGGTATCGGCATAACGGCCTCTGTCCTCATTGACCGCACAGAAGGTGTGGAGTGTCCAAGCTGTTTCATGTTTGTTTACTCCAGGCGTAGTACAACGGTATGTCCGAGAACTACGTGACGTGTCATAATGTTCGACGTTGGATCGAGCTCTCAAACTGTTGCTAAAAGTCTTAAGCACACCTAGAGTCTAACTGGAGGCAACTCAGAGAGTGACATCGGCCGTCGTAGCCTCCGAAAATGTGTTGAATATGTGAACCTCTAAGTGACATTTTTCTCTTTCTGGGGAAATTTAATTGAAATTCTTACTTAAAAAATATTAACATTATCATGAAGATTCATCACAAACTATTTTATGGTTATCATATTATTATATTGACTATCTTTTTATGTAATTATAATTTTGCTATTACTTTTTGAATAATAAATGTTTATTTTTAAGATTAATAAATTATTTTTTACCGCACCATATGTGAGTAAAATTAGAATAAGTTACGAACTAATATTCTGCAATCATTCTTCAATCTTGATTGTACTAAATTATGAGCAAATGCACAAAAGACAAAGGACGTAGAGGGTGTAAGAGTACAGAAAATACACTTTATTTTTATAAATGAGTTATTTCACTCGGCTCAGGGTTTTAAATTATTTTCAAGAATAACAGACACTTTAATTCAGAATAATGAAAACGGTGATAACTGATCTGAATAATTATGATAAATTAATAAACTGTTCCATTTGTACCTCCTTTTTATTTACTCAGGTTCAGAGATTTAGTTCACAGGGCCTGCAGGGCTGCCGGTGCTGCGAAGGGATCGTCTGAGGAATTGTGCCTGAAAGTCTACAGATGGTCTACTAATAACTGCGTTGATGAAAGTATACCTATGACTCCTGACGGAGATTTAGTCCTTGATACCTAGTACGGGAATGTATTTTTGTTTCTTGTTTAGAAATAAAATGAGGAAATATGTAAGCTATATTTGAAAACGGTGGCTTATCTAATATTCTTCACCTAAAATAAAATTTAAAAACAGATATAATTGGTATATAGAAACACAAACAATTTTTTAGTAACTATCCTGAAATATAATTGCTTTTCACAATAAAAGTCACTCTTGTTTCCAATGGATTTTGAAGAATCCAGGTAACAGTACAGAATACAGAAAGTACAAGATGAAGGGAATGAGAAGACTACTCTACGTGAACATTCATGCGCACCAATTGCCACAAACTTTATATGGGCGATTTTACTTGAGAAAGGCCCAATCCGCGACCCTCAAAAGAGGTCAGATTGGTCCCTGCGCCCATTGACCACACCAACATTTCACGACGATGACGAGATTTCATTGCACCACTCGTGCGCTTTTCACGACTCAAAACTCTCTCCACAAGTCTATGGATCGAGAGGCGGTCAATATGTCTATTCCGAGTTAGCACTTGCGCGATATACTGTGGAATCGCCTATCCTGTGATCAGGACGTAACCGTATTCGGCAACTGTGATACATGCGCTTCTCGCTGAAAAGCTTACAAAGCTCTCTCATGGGTAACAAAACAAAATGAAATGGAGTTACTGTATTAATAATCTCTATCTCAAGGCGACGAGGTTGGATAGTGACGAAACGAAGTTGGATAGGGACAAGGTTTTTATTCTTCCACCTCTCAATAACGGAATATCATTTGCAAACATGCTTCAGCATAAAATAAGAAGAAAATGAAAGAAATTCTTTCTACCAAAGACTATCATTCTAAAATTTAAAAATATTTAGTTGTATAGATGTATTATCGTTCTCTGATTCTGATTCGCACAATTACATATTATAATTCTGACATTTGTTCAATTATGAATTATATATTATAATTATAACAATATATTAAAATTTTCTGACTCTGATTCGAAGAATATAGAGTCTGGAAAACAGAGGCAAATTGAGAGAAAAAAAGAGCGCCGCAACAACTTCACAGAAAGAGGCCTAAAACTGACAAACAAAACCTGCAAACTACTGTAGAAGAGTATCTTAAAATCAAATTACAAGTCGATGATACAATAAACAAAGTTTATACGATTGGTAAACTAAACAGTGACTTAATAGTAGTGAAAATGTGAGACGCCTAGGGTAAAGGCAAAGTAATGAAGAACTAAGCAAGGTTGAAAGATACTCCAATTTACATCAACAATGACAAACCTCTTCGCGAGAGAGAAGCGCAGCGAGAAATCAACAAAATCGCAAAAGAAGAAAAGCAAAAGAGAAATACAGTTATCCTGGGCGTTAATAGAATCAAAATAAACGAAGCACAGTACATCTGGAAAGGACGAGGGCTTATCCAAAGCTTCCGAACGCACGGTGAGAGCAACAGTGTCGTAAGCCACGGTGACCAACGACGTCAGTTCAGCCAACACAAATAACCAAATTGAACGAGCAAATGCATCGCACGAATTAAACATAGGCAAATGCAATATAAAATATCTCAAATATAAACGTCAATAAACCAAACATTGCAATTACTTTGATTAAATTTATCTTTTGGAATACACATGGTATAAAAATTTTCCATAACTTACCTGTTGATGATCTAGAAAGCTACATTACATGTTACGATGTGAAACATGGTCAACAGCATAAACTCTCACTTTTTTCAACTTAAATAAATTTAAGTGTCATGTATATCCAGCGAGTAAAGAGAAGTCATTAGGCAAAGCGAATGGAAGGTTGACAATGCTATATAATTTTCATAATGTTAAGTCTGTTTCCTTTATAGATTGTAACCAAAGCTGGATAAATAGGAAATGTACACTGAGTGAATACGAACTGATTATCACGCCAAATAGCATGACACGCGATTAGAGGTAACGCCTAGTCACAATGGTCACAAGTCACAAGTCACTTAAAATAAACGACAATCTCCCGGTCGTTATAGGTGTGGATTTTAACGCAATTGGTCGTCTCAACCAACCTGACTACGAACTAACTCAAAATGCCTTTACTTCAAGCACAAGAGGACTCACCAGGTGTCAAACTTCTTGAGGGTCTGGAAGGGTAGGGATTCATATTGCTAAATGGACGAAAACGAAGGGACAGCGACGGCGGGGTACTTTCCTCAGTAACGGAGGTTGCTCCCTACTAGAGTTGTCATGGGGAACTTCAGATCATCTCCCTGTTAGAATTACACTGTCCTTAAACGCCAAGACAATAGAAGCAGCAAAGAATAATACATGAAATCCAAAAACCGTTTTGAAGAGGAACGTGAACAATAGAAATAAATGCAGGCTCTACATGAGAGTAAAAGCTGCCCAGAGTCGAGTGGTCCGTGTGAATTAATCGCGTTCCTGAAATCCAATATACGAGATGCAGCCGAACAATCGAATATGAGTATTCAAGTTAACAAGCAAACCCAAAAAATAAAACTTGGTAAACTCTGGATCGACAGGGCCTGCAGAAAAGTTAGAAAAATTACAAAACAGAAACAAAAATGTGGATCAAAAACTAAAATGGGAATGAGAGAAGAAAAGAGAAACTTAAATCTAGTTTGATCAAGTCGAAAAAGGAATGTTGATTTGATCTGAAAAAGGAAGAAACAGCACGTGATAAAAAGGCGATTATCGCCATCAAATAGTAGAGACCCGCAAACATTTTGGAAACAAGTGAAACGCCTTAAACCCAAGAAACGCTCGCAATGCCCAATCAATTTGGACGAATGGTAGACAATTTATGAAAAAATATTTTCAAAACTGGCAGCCGATAACTCAAAATTTGTTGATGCCACACATCCGTACTTAGACAAGGAAATATAATAAAACAGGAAATATATAAAATTTTGAGAGTAACAAAAGACAAGTCTCCTGGCCCGGATGGAATTACAAATGAATTCTTTAAGTATTTACTGGCTAATTCGATAAGACAAATGAAACTATTCAATGCAGTAATAAAGACAGAAAAACTTAAATCGCACTGGCGTAAATCGGAATCGGCGTACTTCAGAAGAGCGTTCGAAGCTGTTGTCCACACCATTCTATGGAGAAAACCATATGAGCCAGGGATTAGTACTAAAATAATTAAGATCCTACAAGATTATTACAACAAAGCTAGAATGAACGTATCTATTAACGATCAGAAGACGGAAGACGTAGATGTGACGCTAGGTGTTTTGCGGGGCGGCTCCCCATGCCCGATCCTCTTTGCTACTCTGCTTCACAACATTATAGTTTTTTAGAAGTTTTTTATACAAAACGGGCGTGAAAAAATCGAAATGCAAATTTTTACTGATGATATAATAATACTATCAGACAACATCATTGGCTTGCAATATAAAATAAACACTCTCTCCTAGTATTGTGATATAAACAATTTGACGTCAACGAGAAGAAAACGCAACTGCTTATTTATAACAAGGGAGGTAGACAAAAAAAACAAGACAATTTAAATACAGAGACACGTTCATTCATATACATATTTAGGGGATACATTTTCTAGCTCAGGGTTATTCAGCACAGCTGCAGACGAGTTCCCAACCAATGCTGTGATTACCATGGGATCCTTTTGAAAGATAATAATTGCTCGAAAATTTGTACATTGGCAATCTACACTAAGAACTATTCAATTCAACAGTGAACTCTGCCTTCTTGTACGCTTCAAACATTTGGGGACTGCGGCACCTAAATTTAGCAGACAAATTTCAAGAAAGTATGTTTAAATTGCTGTTAGGTCTGCCGAAATGTACACCTGGATGCATGATTAGAATAGAGAAGGTTCGTCCCCGTTGAGTGCACGAATTTTTAAGAGAGTAATGCTGTACTTTACTAAATTGATGCAAATGTCTGAAAGTAGATTCCCAAAAAGATGCTACATACAAGCCGAAAGTGCTCGCAACCGACAATACAACTGGATTACTATTCTGAAAACAAATCTTGATGAACTGTTTAGTGATCTACTAGAGTCGAGTGAGATCGAGACGACCATTTCATGTATTTGCTTCCTGCACACAAATAATGTCTCTCAGAAGAATAGAAGTAGAGTAGCGTTCTCGTCTTACAGGCCAATCTACAAATTATTAAAACTTAGAGAATCCCCTAAATATGAACCAAAATTAAACTCGAAAATATCATTTGTACAAGCCAAAGTAATGACACAATGGCTTGATAGTTTACACACTGCAAGATTCAAATTAAAAAAACATAACCTTCAGAACTAGAAAGATGTACAAGTATGACTTGTATGACATGCAATCTCAGTCACTAGGAAACATTAGAACACATTATAAAGCTCTGTCCAAATTATGAACTATTAAGAAATTATATGGTAAACAATCAATACATCCTGAAATTATTGAGGCTGAATGATGAGAATAATATCCAAACATTTTTTCATTTTCTTAAATCTTGTTTTAAGTTACGATGATTTGCTTTATCTGATTTAATTTACTTTATCTTAAACCATCTCAATTGAATAACAAATTATGTTTGTTATTATTGTGAATGTGACTATTGTGAATATTGAACACTTTTAAATGTTTATTAAAGAAAATAATAAATTAACATTTAATGTAGAACCATTAGTGGAAGATATGGAACATTTTGTTTATGTGAATAATGTTAGGTATCATTGATGGCAGAATACTAAGCAATCTTTATTGGAGAATGTAAAACAATTATTAAATCCGTAGAACGTATAATTTACGTAGGTTATAGCAAATAAGTCGTATTTTTCTGATAGATGGTCCTGATGTGTGTTAGGAGGACACAAATTGAGTTTTTCTTGAAAGTTTTTATATTTTTGAGTAACATTATTCTTATTGCTTTGATGTATTTTTCAGTATTTCCATAATTGTATCCTGGCGTATAATTGAGGTTAAAGCCAAAAAATAATGATGACAAAAATTGTTACGTGACGTTTTCACCGCTGCTAGAGAAAGAAAACAAACAGAATATTGTTGATAAAAGCTTTTGATTACCTGAGTTGTTACGAAAGCAACGTATTGTGATTTTGTGACGTAGAAAGGAATTGTGATTTTTTAAATTGTAACTTGAGTTTCCTTTTTGATGCTAAAAGGTCAGGTGGTTGTTTTCGTGAAAATGGAATTGTGAAGTTTTGTTACAAAAATTGTGGAT
Source organism: Gryllus longicercus (assembly GCA_038098605.1). Taxonomy (NCBI): domain Eukaryota; kingdom Metazoa; phylum Arthropoda; class Insecta; order Orthoptera; family Gryllidae; genus Gryllus; species Gryllus longicercus. The sequence continues at coordinate 2,515,299 of JAZDUA010000009.1, forward strand.
TTCGAAGCTTCCATTTGATAACTTCGAAGAACGTAACAGAACATTACTACGCAGATCACAATTACACAATACGCAGATACGTTTTCGATATTTGCAACAAGAAATAAGCAGAGCTTAATACTTTCTGACGATAACATTTCGAGTCCACTCCAATTGTTTATTTGTTTAGTATGGCCAATGTAGAAATCTATATATTTAAATCAATTTAAATAAACAAATCAATACAAATATAAATAAATTATTACAAATATTATTATTACAAACAACATTTACAACATTATTAGAAATTAATTTTAATCAATTATTTATTTAAAATTTAAAGATTTTTGTTTAGAAATACGTTTGAGCTTCCTCTCAAAATCCATGATTTGTTTTCTTTTAATTTAAATTGTTACAAACATGTTCAATGATCGTTTCAGTTATTTTAACAACCAGGCACATACGCAGAAAAATCGAGATTTCTTTGGTCGCATTCGATGAGTTGGCTCAGGGCCATCTACTGATATCACTGCAGGGCTTCTAACCGGAAGTTACGAAGATTCGAGTTTCGACTACGACATTATTTTCGACACCAGCAAGATAGCTAGGTCGAATTCAGCCGCCGTCTCGAGGAGAATCCTAGTTTCTGGAAGTGATCGGTAGTTTTCCGTGGTTTCTCCAAACAATGCCAGGCGAATACCGGAGCAGTACCCTAACAAACGGGCCACGGACAGCAAGCGATATTTCCTTTCTCTTCCTTGTCCTATCCTCACCCCTTATTTACACACACTTCCATGCTTTCCACTACCGCAGAAGTGGAGACTGGAGCAGGTGCTGATCGGAGAGGAATCCGCTGGTGGGGGATACCTGGATGAAGAAAACCCCGCAAGAGTACGTGTTTAGTTGGGCATCGGATCTCGCCATCCTTCAAGGGAAGATCACCGCCACCTCCCGTGATAATAAAGCATGCACTGCACTTATTGAACAAATGACCATCGCAGTTGACGTGCCCAAAAATCGAAATAACGAATCAGTCATTGCTCGCGACTTTTGTTTCGCGACTGCAGAGGCATCTAGCGAGTCCTCGGATGGCGAGCGGCTCGGCGGCGGTCTGTGTGGCGTGAACGCGGGGCGCGAGACGCACCGTCCGTCACAGTCGCGTTGACACAGCGTCCGTGATGTAACTGTATTAGGCGTCGGGCCATGAGGTGTGTGCTTTTCTCGCGGAGAGGCCGCGTTACGAGTGTGTCCGGCCGTTTGTTCCGAGAAGTGCGACTGCTGCGTGAAAAGTGGCGTATGTAGCGATCGGCCGCGATGCGGAGTTTGTGGAGGAGAGCGCGACTGGGAGGAGTTTCAAAAGACGAAACAAAGATTCAAGATCTGACTGTTGTTTGTGTTTGTACGACAAGAGGATGAAGCGGAGATGCAATTTAGGGGAAATAGTTGGAGAGAGTAGTAAAACATTTTAGAAATTCATTTCTTTAACATTTTTAACATTATTATTTGCGTAGTTTTAACTAGATTCTTGAGAAGTATGTATCGTGCATTCTTGCGGAAAGGATGTTAAGACGTCTGTCTAACTTTCTTCATGTGAAAGTACATCAATTTTTAAAGTCTTCCATCAGTAATTTTTTCAGACATTTTCTGATCAATTTAAAATCTTAGTTCGTACTCAGGGTAAATGACACAAAGCGACATATCAGCATAGTGTACTACTCAGTAAGTGAAACAATACGAATATTGACTGGCATGAAGATTGTCAAATACCTTGGTATGTGGTATACATTCTGAAGATGTTATGAATAATATAACATTTACTGAAAATTACGACACAACGATTTCTAGTTATATATATATATATATATATATATATATATATATATATATATATATATATATATATATATATAGAGAGAGAGAGAGAGAGAGAGAGAGTGTTCCGTATGTGTGCAACTGCAGGACCGGGAATTTTCGCGCTAAGCCTGCGTCATGTAGTTTTGACATAAGGAAAAAAGCAGCTACCCGAGACACCCGTGACCACAGCCTACAACTCGGAAACGATGTAATACATAAAAAGAGATTGCTTTGGCAAAACTAAAGGACTTATCAACGAAAGATAACGCAGCGCGTACGAGGCAAGGGTAGTTCAGCGCGGCAACGCTGCCTCTGCCGAGACCAACTGTCAGGCACAGTGGCACAATGGTATAAAGTACAATTAAACTATTTATATTTTATTTTTACTTGTACAGTAAGTCCCTGAAATGTTAAAACACACGTTGAAGGGATAGCCATTCCTTTCGTGTTAGTTCCCAGCGTGAAGATTTTTTACTTTAAAACAATTCCATCACGTTCATATTTCTAATAATACAATAAACGACGTCAACTGGTCTCAGATATTTGTGCATATAATAATTTTATATTTCGTGCTAAGACGTTTCAGCACATTGTCATCCTCTACCATTACTGTAATAGTTCTTGAATATCTGTTGCCTGATTATTATTTTCTTATTATGGCTTAGCAGCACTTACGGTTTTGCCGTGGCCTATCTATGACGTAGATGAAAATGTTTGCTAGATCAGTAGGAGATGCACCATTGTAGGTGTGGTGATCAAGTTCATCGCTGGGTCTTTTTAATGAAGGCGATCACGGGCGGTCCGCGTTCGAGAGTCCTGCTCTGGCATTCACCTGGAAGCGATCAGAAGCCCAACGGAAACATCTTATGAGATCGGCCTTCGAATTGGACTTCGACAGGGGTCACAATCTCTCTGATGCTAAACATCTCGTAAAATGATCATGCACATTGCGAACATCGAAACCGCTACTTCCAAATCGCAAGTACGTTCTAACTGTATGGAGTTTCTTCAATCGTCGTGGCCACTGGTGTCACCAGTGGTTTACTATTCGCAGTGTCCTAAAATATTACGGCACTCTTTCAAATACTCTCAAACGAAAAAAACAAAAAAAAAAAAAAAAAAACCTCGCCATTTAAACAAACGATGACACATTACATCTGAGTGTGGCATACTGTCAACGAAGCAACGATTCCCAAGCAACGCAGAGCACGATTCGCGAATCCACCCTCCACTCCAGGGGCACACTTCCATCACGCGCGCACGTAGTGATGGGGGGGGGGGAGGCGTGGTTCAATTTCACACACGGCGAACGTGGCGCCGAGCACGCCGCGCAGCGTCCCGCATTGCACGACGTCACCCCGCGACCCCTCCCCGCCCCCGCGTCCCCCGCCCCGCGTCACCCGACAAACGTCACTCGCCCCGCGTCGCCCATCTCACGTCGCTCGCCACGCGTCGCCACTCGTGAAGGACCCGCATCGCCCCCAACGCGTCTCCCGATACGCATCGCCCGTCTCGCCCGCCCCGCCTCGCCAGTCCTGCGTCGCGCGCCTCGCCTCGCCCGCCCGGCGCCACGAGCCTCGCCCCGCGTCGCCCACCCTGCGTTGCCCATCCCCCTCTCTCTTCCCGCGTCGTCCGCTTCGCGTCACCCGCCCCGCGTCACCCGCCCCGCGTCACCCGCCCCGCGTCACCCGCCTTGCGTCGCCCGCCCTGCGTCGCCCGCCCTGCGTCGCCCGCCACGCATCGCCGCCTCGCGTCGCCCGCTCCGCAGCGCCCCGCCCCGCTTCGCCCGCCCCCTCGCCCACCCCGCATCGCGTGCCCCGCTGCGTCGCCCACGATGAGTCCCCGCCATGCGCCGCCCGCCCGCGACGCCCACCGCGCCTCTCTCTCCCCGCGTAGCCCGCCCCGTGCCGCGCGCCTCGCGGCCCCAGGTCTGCATCACCCCCCGTGTGGGGGTCGCCCTCCGGAGCCGAGGAATGCCGCCCCAGTTTCCCGTGTTTGCGCAGCGTGCGGCGGTCGGCGATGACAGTCACGTCCGCGCGCGGCTCCGCACAGTGCCTGCGCGGGCGATAGTGCGCGGACTACGGCGACGAGTTCTGGATCACGTGACGTGATGATGATGACGGTTATTGTGATGATGCCAACGATGATTATGATGAACCATTGACGATGACAATGATGTGATGATGGTGGGGAAAATTTTGACGGTGACGACGATGTTGAGGATGATGATTGTAATGATGATGATGATGAATTTGAGTGCCAACTTAGAGGCGAGTGGTGTTGTGATCTGCTCACTTTTCACATCCGTTTCTCCTCATACTCTCTCCAATATTGTTTCATCGTAATAAATAGCATTTTTTAAAATTCTCTGACCAATTAATAGGATTAGTCTATTCCAGATGTAACTTAGACACTGGTATCACAATTAATAATACATTACATTTAGACCTGAAAAAAATATTCCACCTTGAAACGATCCTCTTTTTACTTTCGCATTTGTGGATGTGTACTATTGCGATGGTACGATTGTGATTACTTGATTTGTCTTAGAATAATGCGAACAATATTGCAGGAATTTTAATTATTATTCCTAAAACTGATGGATGAATACCTTTGACATTTCTTTACTAGAAATTGAGATTTTTTTAGAAATGAATTTGATGAGTTCCATTCTCGCATTTAGAAGTTAATGATGTACTGATCATTAGAATACTATCACCCCCAAAAATAAAATAAAATGAAATACTAATGTGCTCAAAAGCCGATCAGATGGCCGAGATCGCTAAGGCAGTAGTGCCGGAGTGGTTTCGGACCAGAAGATCGCGGGTTCGAGTCCCGCCTCGGGCATGGATGTATTTGTGTATGTCTGTATGTGTTGTCCTTTCACCCCCATTATCATCGTATCATCATTTCATCTTCCATACCCCCAGGCTAACAACCGTGGGGGATAAAAATCGGATCCAGCTAAAATGCTGGTCCCCCCAAAGAATTGTTGCAAGCACCTGCCACCGCGATAATAAATAAAAACTGAGCCACGGTAAAAGCAGGATGCTTGCATGCGTGGTCCTAGTCGGCCGATTAACGAAAAAAAAAATGTGCTCAAAATGCGACGCGAAGTGTAAACCTGTAGAACGTACATACATTGACCAGAGAGGGAACCAAAGTGAGGGTAAAAAGTGCTGTAATTTATTAATTTTATTTCATTACCCAGTCTGCATAAAAGACAAAGTATTTCTATATCGTTTTCAATTTTCCTATAAGACCTTTAAGGGTAGACCAGGCAGCAAGAGAGAGATGGCTCAGGGCATCAACTCATGTCACTACAATGCCTCTAACCGGGAGGTCATAGGTTTGAGTTCGTCGTAGGTTCGACGCTGGCAGGAGCACTAGCTAATCAGTTAGATCGAGTACAGTTGCCGTCTGGATGAGAATTCTAGCGTCAGGCTGCTCTGATCAGTAGTTTTCCGTGGTTTCAACAACCGGGCCACAGTCCGCGTGCTATCTTTCCTCACTCTTTCTTGTCCTATCCTCATCCCTTACTTACATACTTACACACTTACCCAAAAATATACTATACTACCACACATGCCGGGGGACCGGTCGGGAGCTTAGAGCTTGACCTGGCTGGGTGTTGCCTTACTGGTTTAAGACATCTGGTTGGGTAAATCCCCGCTATGACTGTAGGTCGGCGCGGGATCTGACAATCTAGCAGGGAAAGATCACCGTCACCTCCCGAGGAAAACACTAATTGCGGCTAATGACCGAAGCAGTTGACGCCCCTGGAACCATCAATCAATCAATCAATATGTATTTTATTGGAGCAACCAGCCGCGTGATTGACCTAGCAATACCACTAGTGTAGATAACCCTCCACCGTCGAATCTCCAACCCCAACACCCTCCAACTGCTGTACAGGCAGTGACATTGCCATTAACGTACCTCATGCACCCTAACGCTCTGCAACTCTCGAGATGGCCTTTTCGTCCACTGTGCCTGGCAACCCACCGGGACGCCGTCGTCGGCGATCGAAGCGCGGCCCCGTTACGCTCCTCCACCGCCCGCGCCCGCCACGCACGGCCCAGGGCGAGCGAGCGTGTTTGCCGGGTCGGGGTAATGCGCGTTCCGTGTCGCGCGGCGCCCCGCGTCGCCCCGCCCCTCTCGCGCGCCGGCAGCCACCGTCGCGTGAGAAAGCAACGCGATGTGACGGTCGCAGCGCCGGGCCGCAGCGCGATGACGTGTGACGTTAAGACCCCGCAGTGATAGCGTCGAGTGGGAGCGGGTGATGGTTGCAGTCTCGAGACGAGGAGAATGCGGCTGACTGACTCTTCGTCTGGACGCGTTGCCGTGGACGGAGACGGAGCTTAAGGGCGATCAATGTTATCTTCTTAGTTAGACCCGTTGTCTCAGATTCTTAGTCTGCTAGAAGTACATAATGTAGTGCTTTCTCCCAGTACAGTCGATTTCCACTGTGCCACTAGTTGACCGGCTCAAGTAGATGAACGAGGAAATTACTGTTTGTCAAGCCTTCTGTCTTCCGATGAATTTCGTCATGGACGTGTCAGGTACCATTCTAACGGGGTAATGAATTTGTCATGAGCGTGCCAGGTTCCATTTCGACAGCAGTGCAAGAAAAAACTAATTTCAGGAAATATCGTTCATTTGGCGGGGAACTTCAGTACCATAAATTCCAACCTCAAAAATTAGACTACTGAACAATGTGCTTTGTTGCAAGAATACAATCCTCTCACTGTTGATGCACTCAAATTTTATTTCAGCCAAACAGACAATGGAGGCGCGACCTGTGGCCGAACTTTTTCCTTGTACACTATCAACCACCTTTCTTTGCTGGCTAGCTAACCACCTTTCCTAGCACAGGTCAACCACATTTCATATAATACTGCCAAATATCTATCTCTCAACACAATGATGGTACAGCTTCAGTTTCACAACCTGTTGGACGAAACTCATTCATTTCGACACTACATTTAAAACAATATCCACAAATAATAGCCACATAGGTTTTCCCAACACTTTTAAAAGGCATTGAAGGATAGCTATTCACTTAAACGACTCATGAATTGTATTATCTCTTTTTTGTTGCTTTTTATTCCAGAATTTTGGTTTTGCCCGTTATCTTTATTCTACTAACTTTGGCCTTGTTCATAGAAAGAAGGCAAGTATTGAGACGTGAAGTTCCACACTTGATGATTTTTTGACGATGTTTTTAAGGAAAGAAACATTAAATTTAGATGATATAACATTATTCGACTGCATTGACGGTACTTACATGGACGAATAAAAAATTACGGTGATAAGTCAGATAGGCTGTCCCTGGTCTTCTTGGATTTAAATGGAAAATGTCATGTACAGTTCGTAGAGACTGTAAATCATGTACTCTTATTATTCTAGAAGGTAACGTTACTTCAGGACGTTCACATCTACGTGATCAAATATGCAATGAATAATAACAAGTCTTAGCTTTCGAGCTTTCTTTCATCACTTTACTTACTCTCATATTTATACATATATTTCTTTATTTCTTCAGAAACCCGGTTAGTTTAGGTTAGTGATGGGGTTTAAAAAGGTTATTTTGTGCTGATGAAATATTTTTTTAAACGGATTTCTTTTCTGGTCCAAAATTGAATGGAATAATGATTTAATTGAGAAAGTAATGGACACTTATGCGTACGTATTCAAATTATTAAATGAGTTAATACTTTTTATTTTGATAGACTTCTGTACAATTGGTGGTGATAATCAAATTTCCAGATATAATGTTATCTGTTCATTAAGATCCTCTGCATTCGGTGAAGTTTAACGTGTTTATATTTAACACACGCAGTTACATGCAAATATGTTTTCTGTTCGCTACATGATCGTGAAGTTATTCCTTCGTTTACCACTAGTATCTTTAATATTAATTAAACAAATTATAAATGCTTGAATTTTCCATGTTTAAAAATACCTCATTTTTACCTAATGAATGTTAATTTATTCGATGACCGTAAATTGTTGCATCTCGACGAGACATTACCTTTTATTACTTATGTGCACGTGATGTTTTTTCTACTGCACATCTAGCACGGCTCGTCAGTGAATGTTGCGACTAATGGGGCCGCTGTTAATCGGCGGTTAGCACTCACGAGCCAGTGAACCAGAGGACATACATAGCGATGCGCTGGGGTAGGTAAATGCACGCGGCCTGAATGAACTACAGCTTTCACCCGATCCGACGAAAAAGAACAGTTTCTAATACGGAACGCCGGCTGCATGCTGAGCGCCTAAAAATGTATTGAAAGTCGAAAGCCGCGTGACAGTAATGAGCACGCCCGACTGGTTATGACGGACGTCGTGCGACGGGAGTCGTCTGAACCAATGGTGGTGGGAGCGGAGGTGATGGGGGCTTCGAAGTGGAGTGGGAGATGTACTGTTGGGTGAGACGATGGCGGTCGTGCTGGCGGTGATGGTGATGGTGGTGAAAGGGGGAAGAAGAGAAGGAGGAAGTGGTAGTTGCAGGGGAGGTGGTAGTGTCGATGCCTATCGTGCCGGCTGTGGGGTGATAGGGAGGTTGTAGTGGGAACGATTGGGGCGATGAACGTTGTGTTGGTTGTAATAGTGATAGTGGTAGTGCTGATCTGATGAGGAACGTGGTGCTGAGGGAGTGTGGATGGTAAAGGTTTATTGATTGCGATGATAGGAAATATGTGCGAATCAGCAGTGCGAAGAAAGCAATTACGAAACAAAGATTTGTATCACATATTTTCTTAAATAATTTCAGAAAGTTCTGTTTTCTGAGCACTCCTAGATAAATTTTATTTTTTATAGTCTATTTTTTCTTAACAAAGGCGATGTTAATGAAGTTACCTGTGTCTGGGAAGTATATTCGTTTTGGCTACTCTATATTATGTTATTTCTGAGAGTACTTTTTTAAAATTCTTTATTTCTTTTCCGTTCAGCAAATCACGCTTTTCAGGGAGTTGGGCTAGTACATCATATTTACATATTGACATTTTATCCTAATTTTTGCTATATGTGAGTATTAAATAAAACAATATCAGCAGCGCACATGACGGTTTACAATGCATGTACCAGAAAAATTCTATGTAGAATTAACGGACCGATGATAGCTCTGGAGGAGGTTAACGTTTATTCCCATATTTCAGAAAGATAGAGGAAGTTTGTTTAGACATCTATTATCAGAGTCAACTGAGCAAATTTTCGTTTTAAGTATTGACAGCAAAATGGTCATCTGTGACGAAACTGCATTATTAAATTTTCCCCAATGTATTGTTAACATAAACACGTAATTAAATATTAATAAGTGTGGGAGCAACCTTTTATGGAGAATGTCTCAACTTACGTTATATGTTTCCACAGCTAGTGCCACGAATGAACCTATGTACAACGGAGTTGAAGAATAAAACAAATTTTAATTATAGTAATAAAATTCGCGCTTTCAGATCACGCTGTATTCTATGACAGATGTATCGCCGCTTGCAGTTTATCAATGGAGAGAAGACGTCCAAAAATCACATAAAAAGTAATTTTTTAGGTGCATTGCCCTGATTGGGTACACCACATGTATTTTAACCGCTGTTGCTGTCAATTTATTAGATGAGATACTCATTTTAATTGCTACAGACATTACTGGTTCGTACTTGAGACCTTCTAAACATTGGTACCAGAGGAAGCCTGCATCGAATTTATACGAGGTTTTTAAAACGACCACTCTTGCTCTCACAGCTTAATAAAGAAGACAGAACCTGTTTTAACTACCTCCCCTTCGCACGCGGTAAAGTTGAAGTCGTTTAGAGCACCCCATCTCTGAAGTTATACGGGCTTTGTCTGCGGCCGAAAGCGAGTGCAAGATGACTGCACGGTCGATGCACACATCGCCTCCGCTCGCTGCATCGAGAGCATTGGTCAGCCAGAAACCCCACCTCCACCTCCGAAGCAGCCTTTTCCTCCGCATCTACCACGCCTCCGCAAACGCCACCCGCCTCGCTGCCTTCTGCAACGCCCCGCAACCGTCGACGCCCCTGCCATTCCTTCCTCCATAACCCTCAACGCCCCCACCGCCGTCGCACCTGCCGGTGCTTCCTCCTCAGCCCTCACTATCTCCACGGCTACCATTTCCATCCCCCGCCATCACCGCCGCCACCACTGCCACAACCTCATCTAGTAGAGCTGCCGCAGGCTCCATGCCCCCTGCTTACGCTACCCACTCCTTCGCCATCTCTGCCACCGTGCTCTCCTACTCCGCATCATTTCCACCATTGTTTGCATCGCTACCATCACAACCTTTGCAGCGCATGCTGTCGTCCCGGCGCCCTCACTCGACTCAACTCCTGCCTCTACTTCCGCTACTGCATCCGTCCACTTCCGTCTGTGACACAATTTTCGACTCTGCCAACTGCCTCAATCCAAACTATCCACGTGCCGACGATTATTGCGGAATGTTCTCTTCCACCACTAATACAATCGCATCACTGCAAACCATCTTTGCTAGCACAACCGCACCTCCACCAGCGGCGCCACCCCCACCTTCCCCGTTTGCCCCTCGCCCGTTCCGTCTCCCCTTCGCTCAGTAACCAACACCTTCCACCGCAATCTCGACTATCGTCTCCGCTACCACCATCACTACCAAGCGCCACAACGCCCGCATCTAACAGTCGCTGCCTCCGCGGTCTCCATCACAACGGCTACCATTGCAGCGCATCGCCACTGCACACTCCGCCGCCTCTGCAGCATCTGCTGCCGCGGCTGCAGCTTGCGCTCAACAGTTACGAGCCTATAATTTTTAAACCGCAAGCCCGTTGGGGGCATTGTGACCGTAATGGGGGCAAGCGACCGCGTGGTCTTAAATCAGTCTGCGCCTCCTCCCCCACCGCCTCCACCGCCGCAGCACGCATGCACGTTCCCGCCTCCGCCGCCGTGTCTTGCTTTCATCTTCACCCTCTCCCTCTCTCATCCCCTTCATCCATACCCATGCCCTCCCTCATCCCATTGCCCTCGCTGATCCTTTCACTCTCATTCAGTTCATATACTCGTCCGTCCCAACGCTTTCACTCATGTCTATGCCTTCGCCCATCCCAGTATTATGGGATATATCATCCTCATCCCTCCCAAGCCCATGTCTGTGTCTTCGCCCTCGCCCTCGCCCTCACGCTCGCCCTTACTTTCGCCATCGGCCTCGCTCTCGCTTTCGCCCTGGTCCTCGCCCTCGCCTTCGCTCTCGCCCTCCACCTCGCATCACCTTCATCCTGGTTCGCCCTCGTTCATCCCATCCCGGCTCGTTTTTGCCCATCCCATCAACCTCGCCCACTCCGCTTTTCCGTCTCTCTCCTTTGGTTGCCACCCGCAATGTCAGATCTTTTCACTGAACATTTTCATATCTCACAAATTTTTATTCTAGTTCAATTTCTTTTACAGATTTCTTGTAACACAAATTTAAAAGAACTGGGCGTATCTCCTTATAAATTGTTAGAGTACACAATTAGTCTGTTTTTCAACTGTACACACTTACATCTGAAAGTTGTCATTTTCCAATTTTTTTTTAGCTTTGTGAGCAGTAGAACACGCGTCCCAAAATAACTGAACAACGCTGAAAATTAAATGAAAGGGAACTATTTAAAAGGACATCTTGTGAAGGAATCAGAATACAAAAACTAGTTTCACTTACCTCGTTTTCAACAACTTCAAAATATATTTCAGCGAAATACATTTGCTTAAATTCGAAATAAATTCCAACAGAGCGTTTGGTGTGTAAACTCACTAACAACCAGTTTTACACAGTCAAAGGGCTGAGCAATCGTTTTAAAAGAGAACATCAACTCGCTAGGTAAAAGAAATATCAGTGCAGCCGCAGTGGGTGCCACTTTGTAGTTTCCGTCATATTTGCCACGAACTTCACTCAGGTCCTGTGTTCGCAAATGTTCTGTTTCTTTGCATTTCTACGCGCTGCATGTGCTCTGCCTGTTTCTCAATTACTTCTGTACTGTCGAGTTTTTTACTTTGTTGTACTTCAGTATGGTTGTTTCTTCAATGCGGTTTCAAATTACAAGACATAGTCAATCGCCTCTTTCTTCTTGCCCCTTCGTCAGCATTTTTGTCTCCTTTCATGTCTATTGATGGCATTGAAATTATTCCCTGTTTTCAATGCTATCAACACTATCACCAGAACTACCACCACAACCACTACCACCCCCACCATCATCATCTTCAATATCATCACCTTTATCAAGCCCATATCAATTAGACACTTCTCAAATATAATAACAGTAACATTGATCTAAATAATGAAATAAAACATCTTCCAAATGCGGTATAAACCAATGCGGGTGCCACTTTGCCGTTTCAATATGCGTATTATCGTCGTAAAATCAAAGCAAGTTCATAAATTCTAACTCATCTTCCCTCCAGTTAATCAATGCTAATTCATGCGCCCACATCCGATATAAACGCTTTTCCTCCTCAATTTTATGATTCCTTCACTTCCACGTCTTTTACGAATTTTATTTCTTTCATTTTAAACCCCTTTAAACCTTCTACAACTGATTCCCGTCTTCGTCTGTGCCTATATTCCTGGTCTCAAAGACGCTTCTTTGACGCGTCCAAATGAAGTCGTAGCTCTGGTTTAGAACTAGGTTGCAATTTAGCGGTTCGAACGCGTGCAAATCGACGTTGCCACCGCAAGACGAGAGGAGACCACACGGGTGCTTGCGGCTTTCGAAATGATCTACATGTGAAGTTCATTGAAGTCATTATCTGCACAAAGACGCGACTGCGACGGCGAGGGCGCTGAAAGCTGTTAAGCTATTTTCTTTTCGTTGACCAATAACTTAAATGAGAATGTATTGTTGTAATTAGTCCCGTTAGTGTAGTACATATTAAACTTACGGGTTTGCGAAAGTTTTCCCTCAAGCTATTTTCCTCAGCGGATGGATGGTTATCCTGGTTTTTCAACATGAATGATAGTATAGTGCATGTAAGTGCTATTGTACATATAAAGGAAGAGTTCACAAGGATATGGAAGGAATAATTGTGTGTGGTACGTGGCCCGTTTTTTAGGGTATTTCTCCTGTATTTGGTGTAGATCGAAGAATCCTCTGAAAACTACCGATTAGAGCTGCCGACCGATATAATGCTCATCCAGACGTGGCTTCCAATCATATTTTTATTATCTGTGACTTCGGGAACATTCTGAGATCATTATAGAGACGATGTCACTATCAGTACCTACCTTAACTGGCCACGGACGAAGTGCAATCCTTTTGTTTCCTTCATCCAGAACCTTCTACATCTCAAATACGTACCCACAGACAATCACATGGAATGAGAAATATGAGAATTTGGAGCAGACCTTTCAGTCCATCTGAAAATGGGTCGAGTATCGAATGATTTGCTGGCATAATGAATCTGGAACTAGCATTGATCGCACATAAAAATTCACTTAATTCACTTACATCAAATTAAATTTAATCCAAGAAATTTCAGTACAAGAAAATAGATGAAAGAAAAATACATTTTTTTACAACGTTCCGATAAGACTTCTTTCAAGGGTTTTAATAATACATAATATTAGTAAATGACATTTTTGGATTGGCCATCCGTAAGGTATGAGCGGTTTGTACTCTAAATTAACTATTGATTAAATTTAAATGTTGAATAAAAAGAGGGTTAGGCGATTATGTTAAGGAGCTGAGGATGGTTTACGGCGGTTTAAATCTATCTTTAGGAAATCTAGACTTTATGTGTGGATACACGCCCCTTTTTCCAATGTTATAAATAATACTTGGATACACGCCCCTTTTTCCAATGTTATAAATAATACTTGGCGAGGTATGCAGGTTGTTGTCAAAATTGTTAGCTAATTTGGATATGGCTTCTTCTAGTTTTGGAATTTTTACTTCTCGATGAGTTTGTTCATTTGTAATGAACTAAGAGGCATTTAGGGTATTTCTTAGAAATACATTTTGAATTACTTGAAGTTTGTTGATATTTCTAGGGGATTCACCTCACCAGATTGGGCATCCATAAGTTATGATAGGAAGGATGTTTGATTTGAATAGTAGCAGTCGGCATTCAATTTTCAATGTAGAGCGCCTGTTTAGAAAAGAAAATAATTTTGAAATGTTTGCTTTTGCTTTATTTGATACTGTATTGATGTGCGGTTTCCATGTTAACCTTTTATCAAATAAAATTCCAAGGGGGTTCACGGTTTTCTCGTATCTAGTATTATTAGTTCATCTACATAGGATGAAACTTTTTCCTCTCATTTATCGGGGTTAATTGTAACTCCCAATTAATTCTGTGTCCAATTCATGTACTCATGAAGATAATTTTGTATCTGATCTTTCGCTACTACAATATCAGAATTTGTGGAGAATAGGGAAGTGGCATCCGCATATAATGGAATGTTGGAGTCACCGGGGATGGGTATGTCATGGATATAAATATTAAATAATTTTGGAGACCGTATTGATCCTTGAGGAACTCCAACTATTGAATAAGATTATGAAGTGGAGTTGTTGATTTTAACGATAAATATTCTAATAGATATGAAACTTTGAATTAGTAGGTATTCGGGGGTTTCCAGTATACGCATTATATATATTGTGACGTACCTGATTGTCGGTACTTTCCACTGCAAATATCAAGGTTATAAAGGACGGGTGTCTTACTCGTGAATGGGTCTTCAGAGGAAATTGATAATACATTGGTAAATCAAAGTAATAAATTAGTATAAACACAAATACAATTTATTCATGAATCAACGTCTAATACACCTGATTAAATACATAAGACCTCGATGTCTTGGTACCAAGATTCTAGTTACCATATAATCTTATCATACCTGGGGCCCCATTAAGTAATTCGACTGTCGCAGCTGCTCGCCCTCGGCGACGGCGACTGTTGACCTTCACCGCAGCTCGGCGTCCCCAGGCGGTTGGTGGCGCAGACACGTGCCTCGCCGGTCTGCAGTGGCGGCGACGAGAATTCCTCGGCCGCAATCCGGGATGTTTCCGCTTTCAGTTCCACACACACACACTCACAGCATCTCCTGGATGTCCATTTCGTTCTATCATATTCTTGGATGACGTCGCAGCACTCTTTCTCCTCTTTCTCAGTTCATTTCTGCTCCCCTCTTGCAACCGTCGAGCACGTGGTTACACTCCGTGCCGGCATCCACTACACTACCCACTATTCTATTGTTCTTTCCACTGCATTCCGTATCACGAACGCAATTTAGAGTATCTACGGGCTAATCTCTCCCGACTTCCACGTTACCGGCTTCTAATCAGCGATTCTATAAACCTAACACTGTTTCACGTTCTTCGTCTTTGGTAATGTCCTGCTCTGCTTACAGCTAACCGTCTTTTTCCGGCCACTTTCTTCCACTCGCTCTCAGCAACTGTCCTCAACGGCCGTCTCCCGGCCACTGCCTTCAACCGTCGCGCTCGACTCGTAACGGCCGAAATCCCCCCCCTCTCGCTAGGCCACGGCGGAGGCAACGTCCACTCTTCCCCCCACCGTTTGTCCTCGCACCTGCCGCTATGCCGCGCAGTTCAAAATGAGTAGTAATTATACTCCTGTACTTCTTGTCTTTAATTACGTATGGAAACGCTTCCGCGTTTCAATATATATATATATATATATATATATATATATATATATATATTGTAGCGATACCAATTTCCTCATACAAAATTTCATAAGGCTGAGGGCAGTTGGGAGAATGAACAGACGGCGTTGCACGCGCAACCTCGCTTATCGCGACACCCGTTTGCGCCCCCGGCACATTAAGAAAGTCGTTACAAGGGTCAGTCGTCGAAAGATTCACTGAGAGGCACGTGTTCGCATGGCCAGCTGCGAACCTTCTAGAACGCTCGATTACATCCAGGGAATCCCAGAGCGATAAATTCTTTCACGGACAACGCCTGCCTTGTGCAAGCATGGCCGGTGTTCTAGAAGGAATAAGAAAATTCTGGACGCTCACAGTGACACAAAGAGTTGAAACTTCCTTCACTACTCCTGTCACGATTGGTTGAAATAACGTAATGCGCCATTTCTTTTGGCCAATAACGACGCAACTATCATAAGGAGCTGGAACATACGAGAAAACGAGCGGGGGTAAAAGTTAACCTAATACGATTCGACTTATAAAATTGGCATTCAAGGCAGGGCAGTCGGGAGAGAAACTTCTCTGGAGGGGAGAGCTATTCACCGATCAGAGGCAAGTGCGCCTCTGATGGACTTAGAAAAAACTTCGGTGTGGGCTATTGTAAAAGGGCTGAGTGGGCAGAGAAAATTCTCTGAAGCGGGAATCAGTTGCAAAGTGAGGCGAATGTGTCTCTGCAGGATTTCTAGACTTTCCAAAGTTGTAATTGTGAATCATCACGAGTATCAGAAGAATCCGTGATTGGTTACTACGCTCTTGAAATCGAGAGTGACTCCTGGCCGACCCCGCGTTCAACCAGACAACACTACTAGACGCCGTCAACGCAGCCACGCGTCGCCGCCCCTGTGGTGACGTCACGACCCGACCGCCAGCTGGTGGCCCGAGAGGCTACCGACCTCCGCTGAATTCTTCCGAAGGACGGCAGCCGTTTCCTTGACAGCGCCGCGCCCTCCCCAGGCGCGCAGAGACCCTTTCCAGGCAGTATTTTTCAATGGGCATTCGTCCCGTGTAAAGTTTTGTAATGCGGCGCCGCGCTATGGCGCATCGATTTGTAACTTTTGTATTTTGCCATTGTAATGTTAATTATAAGTCTTCCTAATTTTTAAGCTTTACTCTGAATACTAACTTTTCATCTTCTTTTCTTTCCACCTAATTTTCAGATTTCTTATTCTATTTACAAGTGTAACTTCCCTGGGGCATTAGATTTGATTGCCCAGGAATAAAAGTAATTTTTACCAGTGATCCAAGTGTTTCTTTCATGTTACCAGTATCTGTTTAACAATTCCTTCCATCACCGACTGAGCTATTAACCGGACCGCTTACCGGGCGTTCTCTCCCGAGACGACTGGGGGTGTTACAATATATATAATTTAATAAATGAAAATCTTTCAATTTGATTATCGATGCCATTGATACTTTTAATGATATGTGGATACGAGTAATCGTAGGTGATTTGATTAACATATTTGTTCCAATATGTGTTCCTCTTATAACATTGTTAATGGCGAGTGTCTCTATTAGGGCAGTCAAGGATACGACTATTAGAGAGTGATCTGAGTCAAGTTCGTTTAGAACATTTCGATAGACGGGGAAGTTTATGTTTTTAGTCAGAATAATATCTAAGATATCTGGTACGACATTTGAATTAGATGGTTATTGTGTCTGCTCTTTTGGTGTCATTATCTGAGTGTTGTTAAAGGTCACAAATTCTAATAGTTTTATACTATGCCAAGATGTCTTACAGTCCTAGGAAGTGTTTGTTCAATTAAGATCTCCTAATTGGATGGTTGTATTATTGGTAACGTAAATTTGTTTATATGCGTTTATCGGAAACCTTCTACTGGGCGGCTCATGCTATTATATTTACTGTTTTATTATCGATATTTGTTTTAATTCTGACTGTTTCAATGCTTACAGAAAATGTGGTCGAAATTTGTTCTTGTTTTTTCACTTTCTGAAATAAATATTGCCACTCCGCCTGAGGCTGTGCCAGAGGTCGTTCTATCGTTGCGGTGAGAGTTGTAACCTGGAATATTAAACGTGTAGCCTGCCATTTGGTGTGTTTCTGTGATACACGCGATTTGAATATTATGCTGGCGTAAAAAACTCTAAACATATTTTCCTGTCTTTTTAAGCCATTGGCATTGCAGAAACTATTGACTCAACCAGGTTTTGCACGTGTGGAAGAATCGTGGTGATACTTTGGGAGACAATGGAAGGAAGTGTGGAGGCACTCACGATTCGGGGCTGCGGTATTTGTTGAATAAGGACGACGTGGTAGTGATAGGAAATGGTTGGAGAATTTATGGGGGTAGGGGTGTTTTTGAAGAATTAGATGGATAATTAATTGGTTTACTGAAGTTTGGCTACGAAGGAAAATTTTAAAGTGAATTTACATATCCTACGTGCAGTTTCTGTAATTAGCTGCAAGAAGTTCTTTGCAATTAACGCCCTAAGGGCCTGCGTCTTTTAATTTTCTAGATTAGGAATAGTGATGGTTCCCTACGCATTTATCGCATCTGTATTCGAAACAGTTAACTTGTGAATGACCATATCTTTGGCATTTTTTACACATTATTACTCTGGAATTTAACCTTTGTTGCACTTTAATTACACTATAAATAAACGTGTTTAAAGAATATGTCTTTCTAGCTGCATTGTTGTTTTCTAAATCTACTACACACACACTGGAATGGGCTCTCTTTCCTGATTATAAAGCCTATAAACTTTTTACACTGGTAAATTTAAACGAATAAGTTAATCTTTAATGTCTTTTTTCTGAGTTGCTGTAGGTATGTCTTTCATTTTTACTTATAGGGGCTTTTGAGTTGGATCTCTGAACGAGTAGTATTGAATGATTTGTTCTTCACAAAATGTTCTGAATTGCTATAGTCTTCAATAGAAGTGAGCATTAAAATAATGGCTGAATTTTTGTTAGGTTTAGTTCTAGTTTCCGTAGAGTCTGTTTGGAGTATATTTTTTAAGTCTGATATTAACTAATTATTATCATCTACTTCGTGAACGTAAATGGGAGGCATTTTCACTTGCACTGGTTCTAATTGGCTGTGCTACACGGGATCACTTCCAGAAATTTCTAACAACTTGTATCTGGACGACACTGGAATATTATTCTCTACGCTCTTCATTACGCTTCATTGCGAATTCACTACGCTCTTCACGGGATAACTGCGCTTCTTACTGTCCGATCTTCCATCGGCGTTAATGTCACATACTTGTGAATTTTGCGAGGTAGTAGAACCATGAGTACATACACCATTTTGTTGGTCTCCTTGTGCAGAAACTGTTGGTACTGATTGAGATAGTATCAAATGCTGGTCATGTTGAGGCACTCCAATCAGCTGCGGCTGAGTTTGTCCTTATTGCAGCTGTATTTGGAACTGATGAATCTGCTGTTGATATAGCTGCTACTGTTGTAGGAGTTGTTGGAGATAAGCTATCATGTTAACATCTGGCTGAGAGTTCACAAGAACACTTTCACTGTCTACATCGTTTAGAGTGTCCGTGGCACTTCTAATAAGTTTTACCGTTAAGGGGCTTGAGTTTACTGATATTCATAATAATCCGACATCTAACTGATGCACGAAAGTCACAAAAACAATGTTTTTAAATAAACTTAGCCCGTTGCGGGCTCCGATCTGTCGGTCACCACCTGAGCGCTTGTCTTTGCCACTACTGAGGCGAAGGTGCTGATATGACGTTGAGAATATTATTTCAAGATTTAAGAATTCTCAGAAATAATTTATTGCTAGTTTTTGATTTCATGTGATTGGGATGAGTGTTTGTATATTATAAGAAAAAGCTATTACAAGCAATGCGAGGAGATATTTTAAGCAGGTGAAAATAAAACTATTCTTGTGAAACTGTCACATTTTGCAAGAAGGAAAAATGAAAAATAACTGTGAATCCAAGGGATAATAGGGAAACAGAATGGAAAAAGATGAATCGTAATGCAAGATATGAAGGTGTATTAGAGAGAAACATGATCTTTGAAATCGAAAGAAATAATTTGGAAATGAATGTACAATATTATATCAGAAAGAAAGTAATAATAAGTCATAATCGGGGAATAAAATATCGACCATTAGAGCTGTTGTCCGGTGCAGGTGGAAAACCGTTTCAACAGAAAATATTACAGAAACACCAGCCGGTGCATACGGAAAAGGCGGTGCCAAGCTGCATGAGAGCAGCACGAGCGAGAAATGTACCTGCTGCTGCGGCCGTCCGCACTAAGGTATATGGCAGTGGGAAGCGACGCCTCATCCGTTACTCTCAAGTGCTCGTTCTCTTTTACGCCCAGAGCCCCGCGTCGAGGCGAAGGCGTCTGCCTGGCGCGATCGCGCGCTCTTTCTATGCATTGCACCAGAGTTACAGCCCTCGCCCTGGCCCTCGCCCTCGCCCGCCGCGCCCTGCCTTGCCGATGGGGCTCACAATAATTCATCTGGAGATATACTCCGCGGGGAAGAGCCTTTTAATACGCGTCAAACTCTCACTTTATCTCGCCATAAGCGCGGGCCGCGCGAGCGCGGTGCTGCGTGGAGAGCGGTGTTCATTTACGCCTCCACGGCGCGGGATGAACTCCTTTCCACTCGCCTTCCCACGCCGCGCCGCGCCGCGCCGCAGCGATTGACATCGGGCACACCTACCGCGCCGCGGCCACGGGATCCACCCGGGCGGCCTGCGCGACCTGCTCTTGCCTTTATTCTTTGCAGCTGCGGAGGGCATCATTTATTAGGGCGTTCTGCTTAAGGAAAGCAGCCGATACACTCCTTGGAAATTTAAAAGACGATTTATACTCATTGACGTAAAGTGTCAGTGAGAGATAATCTTAAGTCATAGTAATTGTAGTTTTGAGATTCACATCATTTGGTATTTTTAAAGTATTTAAACCAATGACAAACGAAGAAAACTGTCAAGTGTTACCTTAGATCTGATGATGAAATTTTAAACTGTAGTACCAAATGCTACCATGGTTGGTTCGAGAAGATAATGATCCCGAAGAACTTTACTCGGAATAACAGAATTGACGTGTCTCACTTTCATTGTCCGTTCATTTATTATTGATACAGCGATTATTAAACTGAAAAACATCTTTCGTGGTATTATTCACACGCCTAGATATATAAGTTAATTAACAATTCTATTGGCGGAATATTCATCGCCCTTTCATCTCAATCATTTACATTTTCAAGCTCCAGAAAACCTCCAAAATACTGGCTATTACACGTCACAAGTCTGGTTTCGTACGATCAGGTTCAGGGGATCACTTTTCTTTTTCAAGATTGTTTTCCTTTGTATCTCCACACTGTCACGACTCTTGTCCCCTCCATGTTTTCCCATGTGTTCTAGTACTCAATACACTAATCATTGGCTTTCTAGAGCTTAATATACCATTATTTGTAAAATTAAAAATGAGTGGACTACTCTCTACCAAAAATGTTAAATTCCAATAACTTCCCTTGCAATGCCACATTTTCCCAACAGAATACCATTTTTAATAAGTAGCATCAGCAAATTTTGCTCTTACAATAATTGTGTCTGATGTATAGTAGTGAATGAGTGTAAGTAATAAATAAGGCATAAACAAGCGTTCAGAAATTTTAAAAAATATTTTAAAAGTTGAATTATTCAAATGCAGCTTTTATAAGCACTTTTAATGAACATTTGAATATCGCTCAGTCAGAAATGGAAAATAAATTAAGACACTAAATCTTACACTAGAGAGTGGTTAAAGAAAATAAGAATATTTTGATAGAAATTATGGTTTGTGGTCTTAGAGATAAAACAAATTACTTTGGTTGAAACATTGGCTGGTTCAAATATTGAAATATTTGTTTTGCAATTTGTACGAATTGTTACTGCCACTGTTAAGATACATTCAGTCGCAATGCTCTATTAATATTAATCTAAATAGAAAATAATTATTCTCGGCTGTACTTAGTAATAATAATGATATCATAATAATTTTAATAATAATAATAATAATAATAATAATAATAATAATAATAATAATAATAATAATAATACAAATATAGTATGATGTCACATTGGTATTACAATACACTAAGTTCAGATTAGCATTTAATTAACATATTTATGTCGTTCAGTAGGGTTTATAATAGTGCGTAATAGTATTATGGAGATAAAATTTACTACATTGACATATCGATATTTCTAGTATATAACTCTTACTTAAAATAATGCAGTAAGTAATTAGCATAGTTTTCGTATACGCTTTATAGTAGTTCGCAAGTAACGTAAACAGTGGACATCTAAACCGATAATATTACTCGCCAAAATGGCCCCGCCCTTGATTCCTCCATTTCAATCAACGCATCCCACGCCCCGCCCGAGCAGGAAGTACCTCGCGGAGGGGTCATCGCCCACGGGCGACCGCCCGCCCCCGCCCCGCCCCGCCCCGCGAGCGGGGGCGACGGAGCGTCGCCGCTTTCACGGCGGAGGCGCCGCGTCACGGAGCCCCGGGGGACGCGAACCCACGACCCCGCGCGCGCGCGGCCCAGGCGCGGACGCTCAGGCGGCGCGGGGGCGGGGGAAGCCTCACACGGGCGGCGGAAGCTCGGGCGTTGAAATGGAGTCTGGTGGAAATTAAGGAACCAGATCCGCAGTGGGTGTGCTTAAGTGTGCGATTTCCTTAACAACACTTGTAATAACTGCTACTATGCATTCTCCATCATAATTTATGTATAAATGATTCTGAGTTCATCATAGTTCTTATTTATTGTCTATTGCTGAAGAGTATATATCTTTGGGTTCGTTTTATGTTAAAAAATACGGCCATAATGATAATCACAATAATAATAATGATAATAATAATAATGATAATAATAATAATAATAAGGGCCTATAGGGGGATGTACGCGAATACAGACACTGATCAAGACAGTGACCTTAGCCTCTGCATCTCAACTATCCGTTCACCTTCACGTGGTGGGCCCGTTAAACCGAGCAACCTGCGTGGAGGCTGGGTCTCAACCCCAGCGGAAACCAGGTCGGTGAACAAACGAACGAGATGGGGTCGAGGAGGGCTACACCCAAGTGACACACATGGGAAAGGCTTCCTCGGCTGGAGGACTTTGTGGCAGGATGTCCTCCTATGGCGACGGCGCGGCGGCTGCGTCAACAGCCCGTGTTGGAAGGGCTACTGCCAATACACCTGGCCGTAGGTATAAAAGGCACACCCATCACTGATGGAGAATCGCTCTTTGAGAAGCCTCGGAAAAAAGCCGCTGCCTGGGGATCGCCAGGGCGCGACTGGAGCTGGCGCTGGTCGTGACAGCATGCAGGCCGCCAGTGGTGTGACGCTGAACAGGCGGGCGTACACCGGGACACCCGAAACTACTACAGCCGACAAACGCAGCACCCAAAACCAATCAGCTGCACCTGCCAACAGTGTTTCCCGGACAACACTCGGGACCACTCAGGCAGGTCTGCCACGACGGAGGTTACAATGGACAACTGATATGAATGAAAACATTGTAAGGATATTTCAGCGCACCACCCGTTGCGAAACAGTCTATTTAGGTTATCGGCAGGAATTATATAAGCGTTTTATGGAACTTTACCCACACCTAAGTCAAATCACAGAACAGAATGTAGCAGACCGAAGAGCGTTAATCTACAAATCCGAAAAGTATGTCTCGCGTTTCAGGAGAGAGGAAATTAAAGCCGAAGTCCAGGCAGAGATGCGACGGAATGAAGGGCGGCAAGAAACAACAGAGTCCCCTGTAGAATTAATGCCTCAAATTTCTCAACCGGACACGATACTCCAGCAAGTAGATCCCTGCCAAAATGAATATCAACACACTGACGATTCTACTGAAAACACACTGCTTGAACAACTCCGTCACCAATATCAGACAACAAAAGCAGAATACTGGGGGTTTGCATATCAGACCAGATCGAGAATACCAAGACAACACAGCTCCAAGAAAATGGCACAATTGATAAAACTGGCAAATGAAAATATACTCCCCACCGAAATGGAACAAATACAAAATATTTCGTACGACCAACTTGATTCAATCATTTACTGCATGGCAGTGTCAATTGTAACGGTAAATGGTGGGAAAATTGTGGATAGTCGAGAACAGCAAGCGCACCGACAACCGCGCGAACCACCTTGGAAGATAAGGCTGGAGAAGAAAATAAAGCAGCTCAGGTCAGATGTAGCGGTGTTGGAAGCATATTTGAGAGGAAATAAAAGTAATAAAATGAAGAAAAAAGCATCAAAAATCATGAGAATGCATCGCAAACACGCAGCGTATAATACTCAAAATGAGTATATCTTAGAATATATTGATACGTTGAAACAAAAACTTAGCTTATACAGCCAAAGACTGAGACGCTATAAAAAGAGTCTAAAGCGTAAAAACGATAATCAAACATTCAGTAGAAACCAAAAAGTGTTTTATAGGAGATTGAAAGGAGAAATCCAAAGCGTCCAGCTACCAGTGAAGTCAGCTGTTGAAGAATTCTGGGGGGGAATATGGTCAACAGAAGGCCACTTTCATGACAGGACATCATGGATGAGTGATTTTACGAATCCTTCTGATGCTATCAGACACATGGAAACTAGTGAAATCTCTATGGACATTTTGAAGGCTACTATACGTAAGCTGAATAATTGGAAATGCCCTGGTCCTGATGGGCTTCATAACATCTGGTTCAAGAGATTCACATGTCTCCATGGAAAGATCTTGACACTTATCAATCATTACCTGAAAAATCCGAAAGAAACTCCAGACAGCTTAAGTGAGGGAGTCACATACTTAAAAGCAAAAACCAATGACACTACACATCCAGGGAATTACCGCCCAATCACATGTCTTAATGCATTATACAAGATCATGACAGGCTGTCTACATACGATCATCGAACAACATTGCATACAAAATAACATCATCTCGAAGACCCAAAAAGGCTGTTGCAAGGGCTCTTTGGGAAGTAGAGAACAGTTAGTAATAGACAGTGTTATCATGTCTCAGGCATGTGGGAAAAAGCGTAACCTATATACATGTTTTATTGATTACAGAAAAGCATTCGACATGGTCCCTCACGATTGGCTTATTCATGTTCTAAGAATATATGGTATAAACCCTGTGATTGTAGAATTCCTCAAGACTGTGATGAACCACTGGTGCACGAAAATACACATGCATTCCAGGAACGAGAGAGTAGTCACGAAGAGTTTGAAGATCAAGCGAGGAATATTTCAAGGAGATAGCCTCAGTCCGTTTTGGTTCTGTCTGGCTATAAACCCACTGTCATATCTATTGGACAACACAAGAGTGGGATTTGAACTGAAAGGACAAGAAAAGTGTGTGATCTCCCATTTGGCATACATGGATGACATTAAACTATACTCTGGCACATTACAGGGACTGAAGAAGCTAATATATATCACTGAAAGATTCTCTAGTGATATAGGCATGCAGTTTGGCATAGAAAAATGTAAAATACAAAGTATTCAGAGGGGAAAGCTCACAGACAGCACGGAGCACGAAACTGCATCAAGAGAGATAATCACAGCATTGGGAATGGATGAGTTTTATAAGTATCTGGGGATTCAACAAAATAAAATGATCATACACAGCCAGATAAAAGAGGAGTTAAAAACAGAGTTTACCAATAGATTGAATACCATACTCAACCTCCCTCAACTCTCGTAACCTTACAATAGCAATTAATGCATATGCCATACCTATGATTACCTACTCATTAGGCATTATAAAATGGACCAGAACCGATTTGGACTCACTGGAGAGGATTATTAGGGTCCAAATGACTCGTTTCAAATGTCACCACCCGAAAAGTTCTATTCAAAGAATAACGCTACCAAGGAAACTAGGAGGTAGGGGAATCTTAAAGATTGGTAATCTACATGCAAAACTGCTGACGAACATGAGAAAGTATTTCAATGAGAAAGCATTGTCATCTCAGCTACACAGAGTAATACAGCAAGTAGACGAGAACTATACACCCCTCAACCTTAAACAGCAAAATGTATCACTCGAGCAGTCAACACAAGCCCAGGAGTTAGAACTATGGAAACAAAAAGCACTTCATGGTAGATATCCTGCAGAAATAGCCAAATCAAATGTCGACGTCTGCTTTTCGTACAAGTGGCTTAAAATAGGTTATCTGTATCCCGAGACTGAAGGATTTTTGATCGCAATCCAGGATCAGGTCATTGCGACAAGAAATTACCTCAAACACATTATTAAAGACCCCGAAGTGCCTTCTGATATCTGCAGGGCTTGTGGTGTTGGCCAAGAAACGATCCAGCACATCACTACGGGTTGCAGTATGCTGGCCCCAACGGATTATAAACAGAGGCACGATATGGTGGCACGAATCATCCACGCCAAACTTGCAAGAAAATGTGGAATTCCTGGTGAATTTGATACACCTTACTACAAGTACCATCCACAAAGTGTAATCGAGAACGACATCTATAAGCTATACTGGGACCGAAGTGTATTGTCAGACAGAACAGTCCCTCACAATAGGCCGGATGTAATACTGTGGGATACATCAAAAAGGAAAGTATGGCTGATAGACATAGCAGTGGTAGATACCAATAACCTCGACACAACATACAAAAAGAAAATTCAAAAGTACAGAGAACTAACACAAGTTGTAAAGGAGCAGTGGCATGTCTTGGACGTGGAGATTGTACCGATTGTCCTCTCAGCTACAGGTGTGATACCTATCGCTCTCAAGCACTCGCTGAATAAATTGGGGATCGAGACGAACATTATTATCATTCTGCAGAAAGCTGTGATCCTGAGCACGTGTTCTTTAGTTAGAAGATTTATGGGTCCCTAAATAAATATTTATGTTAAGAATTGTTTTACTGTTTAATGTATAAATTAATTTAAGTGTTCATACTTGTAGAATTAGTTCTTAAAATTAAACCGCTTGTAAAACTATTGTATTATGGAGATCATGCTTTGGTAGAAATACCTGTGTGACTCCTGAAACATGTACCAGAAAGCTGTGAAAATAAATAGAAATAATAATAATAATAATAATAATAATTATTATTATTATTATTATTATTATTATTATTATTATTATTATTATTTGCATATCGACCATTTATGGCCGATAGACGTTCGGTCGTTATGTCGAGGTCCCGGAGAGATTAACGTATGGAATTATGGGGATTAGCGCTCTACGGCTGTATCCTTTAATAGCACAAGTTGTTACGCCTTGAATTATGAATGAGCTGATAGGATGGTGATGATGATGATGACGGAAGAAGAGACAATCACAAATACCACCATGTTTACGCAGGACTCGAACCTGAAGCCTCCTCGGTGCAGACGACGGCACTGGTCTGTACCATGGGGCCGACTAAAGGGCAACTTAAGTTTTATAGGTAAAAGTGTGAAAAATGAAAATTTTATCAATATATACGATGGCAATACATATTTCATGGACAATACCCACGAAAAGTTGTTTATAGAATTTAAAGGGAACAAATGTGCTTAAACAAATGTGCTCTACAAATACGAGCGAAACAGGATGCGAAAACGAATATAATTTATTGCATGAAGTCGACTGCTAAGCGATTATAGGAATGGTGTTCCGGCAAATTTTTATTGATAAGTGTTAAATGTAAGAAGTGTCAGACATTGCAACGTT